>JANHGN010023658.1:0-13845 GCA_024605025.1 Megaceryle maxima | reverse complement strand
CAGTGCAGTATGGATCAGTCCATGGCAAATGGTAGGGCTGTGTTTCCACCCCTGGGGCAGTCGATTCCAGGTGTATTGGACACCTCTCCAGGTGAAAGCAAACTGAGGTCTACACTCTGGTGCTATAGGAATAGAGAAAAATGCATTAGCAATGTCAATGGTAGCATACTACTTAGTGGCCTTTGACTCCAGTTCATATTGGAGTTCCAACATGTCCGGTATGGCAGCACTCATTGATGGTGTAACCTCATTCAGGCCACATGTTAGTCTCATTCAGTGTAACCTCATTCAGTCCACTGTTAGTCTCCAGTCACCGTTAGATTTTTGCACTGGCCATATAGTACTGTTAAAGGGTGAATGAGTTTTGCTAACCACTCCTTAACTCTCTAGCTGACAAATCAGCTTCTGGATAGGAGCTGCAGAGTCTCAGTTGGTGCAGTATTGTTGTTGATGCATCGTTTCAGTAGCAATTGGCACCTTTTGATCCTCAACTCTCATCTTACCCACAATGACAGACTCCTCTGAAAATTTAGGCAGGACAGTCAGCTGTTTCTTGTCCTCAGTCTCTATAGCTGCTATACCAAAGACACATTGATACCTGTTTGGGTCCTTACAATACCCTTTCTTGAGGAAGTCCATGCCAAGGATGCATGGAGCATCTGGACCAGTCACCAGGGTCCATAATTGGCAACTGGGTTTGTGTAGTTCACTGGGTTCACATGGTTTACCTGGTTAACAAGGTATATGTAGATCACAGGAATTACACCATTTGCAGGATTTACACTATTTACAGGATTTGTATTGACTACAGGAATCATATTTTCATTCCCCCTACTCACATTTTGACCTGAGGCCTATGTATTTGGACCAAAGGACTGCTCATAGTGGACTGGAGCAGCCTCTCTTCTGGAATAATTCTCTCTTCTCTTTCTTTTACCTTGTAAGTAGAGTATTCTTACCAGAGTAAGTACTGTAAGTAGAGTACTTAAGTAGAGACACTGTCTTCATACAGCCGTGCTCTCCTGGCCACTCCAGTCACAGCTGGTGCCTCACCATCTGTTCTCCAGATCATTGTTGACAATGTGTGGGAAGAGGCTGATGGGGCACTCTGCACAAACTTCCACAACATAGGTCGCTGGCATGGGATTGCAATAGGGTTTACTACTCATCTGCCACTGTAAATCACCTGTTACACAGCTAATTCTCTCAGGTACTTAATACCTTTTTCCACTGTGGTCCATTTGCTTGGGCAGCATTTGATGTTCCTCTTATAGGGGTACCTGGATTTTACAGCTGACAAGAGTCACCTACAGAGACTCATAGTGTTTCTCTTTCTTGCAAGCTCTTGATCAATGCCTCCATCTCCGGCCAGGGATTCCAACTGCCTGACTTCTCTGCCATCCAGTTCAATGGACTTGGCCCAGTATCCCAGCACTGGAGTAGCCAAGTGGTCAGTGGCTCACCTTCATGATGGCTATAGCAATTTTTCAGATTTCTCAGCTCCTTCATAGATAAAGGTTTGGTGGTAACCTCTGCATCTCATGACTCCACATCTGAGAAGTTTGCTCTAGAAGGACCTGTTCCATTATCATCTGACCACACTGCGTGATCTGTTTTTGTTAGGTGTTTCTTTCCAGTTGCAGGGGCATAAGACTTTGCATCTGGTTCTGACTCGTACTCTCATTCAGCTTGGGAAGGACCCTTTCCCTGCTCTGTCTCTGGATTTGGCTCTTTTCTTTGTTTTCTTTTCCTCACAGGAGCAACTTGTACAGCTGCAGATTGAGTGGGAGTGGTCACAGTAGCTGTTGATGTAGCTGCTGGCTTTGCTTCTGGAGTTGGAACAGCTTCAGTGCTTGTTGTGGAAGTTGGAGCAGCAGTGCTTGTTTTGAGAACTAGATCAGCAGCAGCAGGGCTCGTGGGGGAAGCCTGTAGAGACTGAGGGGCTCTGGATCTCAGTTAGAAAGGCCTTGGTCTGCATACCAATCCTTGGTGGTAACTCTAAACATGGGGTGTTATCACTGCTAGCAGCAGCCACTGTCTGTGAAAACAGGCTGCTAACATCAGAAAGTGCAGTTAGAAGAACTGAGCTGAAAAATAAAATCACTGAAAAGAATCAGCTCTGTTCTCACCCAGACCAGGATATCTGTAAGTAAGCAGGTCATTTCTTCATTTTCTAAGGTTTTAAAAAGGTGACCCAAAGTAACTGTTGTCTCTTCTGTGATGCTCTTAATAACATGACATGTCAAACCATGTTGACAAGAACAGAAGAGGGTCCAAAGAAGAATTAATCCTCCTCTGGCAAATAATGCAAGCAGACTTCTTTTCTAGGATGTGAAGATGGAGTATTCACTTTCTTCTCACTGTCTATATGCTTTGCTTCTAGGATAACTGAAAGTGTAGCAAATAGCTGTCACCTGGCAGTAGCTGTATTCTGATACTATACTGAAATTGAGTTGGAGTATGTATGGGCTTGCAAGAGACTGAAAGGATTCTTGTGTTTCCTAATTATAGTTATTATCCAGTGGAAATATTATGTTCCACACATACAGCTTGTAAGTCACATCGATGGTAAGACAGTGATTTCTGTTCATTTCCATCACAAAGCAGACAAACCATTTCCAGGTGTGCTTATAATGTACAAAAAGCTTCAGGATTCTTGTTAAGCATCACATACAAATAATTAAAACCTACCATGTATCAAGCAGTGTTTAGCCACTACAGTTTCAGCTGCACTACTTTTGTAACCAGGTGTGCATCACTAAAAAGTACACTAATACTGGCACCTTGGCAGGGCAAACAAGAACTAAAAAAAACTGTAGTCACAATTTCATAGGGGCATTATCTTCATTTTGGGGTAATAAAAGAAAATGTCATGTATTTACAGATCTAAAAAGTTTTAGCAACTTAAAGGTCACTGTTGTTACATTAATTTACTTTGTGGAATGCATGAAAATTTGCCTTGAAACATCTCCAGGTCAGAACGGTGAGTGTGAACATGAAATAAATTTAGTTTTTGTCATAATCTAGTTTAATGTTTCAAATATCTGTTTTAATTTAGCTCTATGTCCCAGGACTTTTGTTCTGGAACTGAGATAGAAATATTGGGAAGGGTGTTCTGCACTGGGGAGGGGTTAAAGCAAACCAGTGCAAGTTTTTTTCTGGATCTCAGGAAGGCCTGAAAGAAAATATCTTAATAAGTAACTGCTTTAAGAATTTGAAATAAGAAAGGGAATACAAGTAGGGAGTAAATATTGCAGCCCATCAGATACTGAGCACCTTTGTTTGTGCAACACTGGATAGATCCTGATTGGATTTTCCCCTGGCTCACTGTACAGAGCAGAGCAGACTGACCACTACTCTGTAATTTACTCTGATGAAAACCCTATTCCTAAAGGATGTTCTCACAAGAACCCATTACTGCACTGTTACAAAAAGGCAAGGCCATGCAGGTGGTGTAATCTCTAGTACCAAATGGGAACTGCCTGAAGACTCCTCTGTTATGGTTGAGCTTAGCCTGTGGCCAAGGGAGGTCAGCAGCACAGCACAGGCCTGAAGACCACTCTGACAATGCAGCTTAGTGCAGCACAGGCTTATGCCTGCTCAGGTCAGGGTGATGTGGGTCACTAGCTCCTAAATATGCAACAGGCTCCCAGTCAGGATCAATATGCTTCACTCCTTGCTACAGTTTGTTTTTCCCAAAAGCATTGTAAGTTACAGGTTGAATTAATTGCATACATCTCAAGACCTAAGTAGGAGCCCCAGTAGAGCAGACATGGACTATGCAAGATCATCAATTTCTTGAATATGATGTCTTCCACAAGTGTTCAAGTACAGGGAAGGGGGGGTGGAGGGTTGCATTTAAATAAAATTCACAATACTGAGTTTCTAAGGAAAAAGAAATGCAACAGTATACTACATTTTATAAACCAGAATAAGCTGCACTACCACTCAACTGTTCAGACTTGTAGAAGAGTTAAATGAGATGCTAAAGTCATATCTAATTTAATCATCCACTGTTTAATAAATTAACAGAATGCAATAGATCATTAATATTGATATTGGACTGTTTATTATAATTATAATACCAAGCTGAAAAGTATAAAGTCACTCCATAAAATATCAGTCTTGATCTTCTTTTAGTGAATGTTCATCAGATTGCTAATGTGTGGAAACAGCTTTATTGTACTGTGTGATATTATGAAAGAGTTTTGGAAAGTCATATATAAAGCTCTGGGGGAAAAGCTACAATTATTTAACTTGCTACTACAAATTTATGATTATTTATGCATGAAACTCCTAAACTGAAGACAAAAATCGTTCCCCACCTTCCAGTCTGTAGAAAGCTGTATTGAAGCACTTTGAAACTAATGGAAAGACTCATATTTTATCCAATAGTATCTGATTTAGGCCATCATAAAATTATCTTACTTTATTTAAATCCAGTTTAGATACCAAATATCATAAACTATATAAACCAAAGTGCAATTATTCTACCTGACATGTGAAAGGAGAAAGAAGTGATAGATAAACTCTGCACTAGATCTTGAACATAACTTACTTCTTTTCTCTAAGAACAGCACTTCCGGTTCTAGATGCCACTTCTGTTAAACCAGTGTCTGGAGTGATAGGACAATGGTCAACAGCTTTAAACTGGAAGAGGGATACAAGATAGACTTTTTTTAAAATGAGGCTGGTGAGACGCAGGAAAAGGTGGTCCCGAGAAGTTGTGGATGCCCCTTCCCTGGAAGTGTTCAGGGCCAGGTTGTATGGGGCTTTGAGCAACCTGATCTGGTGGAAGGTGTCCCTGTCCATGGCAGGGAGCTAGAACTAGGTGATATTTAAAGTCCCTTCCAATCCAAACCATTCTATGATTCAGACAGCATGAGACCTTCAAAATCATACTCTTATAGAGTAAGATTCATAGAAACTATTTAAATAAAGTCTAATCCATTCTTATCCTACCATCCCTTTTGGCTTTTCCATGATTTCCAGTGAATGTGCACTTCACTGGACTTTCACCAGGACAACTTTGGTCCATGACTCAGGGCTTAATCATCACCTATCTGGAAGATGTGATTTGTTTTAAAGTTGATCAAGGTAAGGTGTTGATCAGCTCTGCTGTTGACAGGAAAACTTATTTTTAATAAGAAATAAAGAGGTAAATATCTTGGCTAATTTAATAGAAAACAGACAATCTTTTTGTTCTTGAAGTACTTTATTTTAATATTTCAGGGCAGTAGAGATCTTTACAAGAAGAATATTTTTCCTTTCATTTGTAATAAATATTTTTCTTATTTTTTGCTTTCTCTCCATTTGTTGCATATTTATTAGGATAAACTAGACAGACAATGTATTAATAAAAAACTAAGTTAACTGTGAAATCCCCTAATTAGATCAGTTCCACTATGTTTTCTCCTAATTCATTTTCCCCTACCTTGGTAGCTTACTAAGGTTCATGTAGTTTTGTATCTCACTCCAAGACATCTCTGACAATTTTAGTGTAAATTCAGGTCAGAACTGTCAGCTGAATTTCTATTGGATTTATGGTTAGAAGTCAGCATCAAAACCTAGCACTGCACTTCAGGCAGTGAAGAATAGTCTGGCACAGATGCTTACAAAACTCAAGGAAAATAATACAAAAAGAAGTATTATAAAACATATGAAGAAGTAGCAGTATCTCCAAAATTTCTGCATCCTGACTGGAAACATATTACAGAGTAGTGCTCCAGTGTAGTGTCAGCACAAAACCAGAATGAATTCAGCAAATAAAATAAGCAGGTTGCAGAGAGAATGGCAGGACAGAGGAAGTGAAGCAGGCAGATATTCCTTCTTTCTATTTATTTCTATTTATCAGAAAATAATTACAATTCCAATATTTAATTACTTTTTAATAATTTATTAATCTCATTGTTGTCTCTAAACATTGCCAAATCTGGCAATTTACTTGCATCAATAAGACCAAATCAGAGGCCTAACACAGACATAATTAATTTGCATCTAATACTGTCTGGCATGGTATGACAAAAGCAGATTCAACTTAAGCATAAACCCTATCCAGAGACTATAACATTTACCTGTTTCATGCAATTGACAAACATGACTGAGCCTATGACACTGTCAAGTGTTACAATAAAAAAAATTGAATTAACTTCTTTAGTGGAACAACCTGGAAACAAATGTGACCACTACAGTCCTGAAGAAGAAATATGTGTATGGTGTCAGGCAGATGGGATATGAAGTGGCACTGACAGTCTGCTCTGTTTTAAAATTCTATCTAAACTCTTGCACCTGGAGAGGGTCCTGTGGGATGCCAATAAATTTCAGTCCTTTGTCATGTCTCCCATGACTGGGACAGAACATGTATTTCCTTAGAGAAGGTAACTTTTCAGACATTTTTTGCAAAATGGGCTAAAAATGCCAGATTACGTTTCCTCCAGGATTATAGAAGTGCTTGATATCTGAGAATATGGAGTATTACATTCAGAGAAATATGGAGGATGCACTCAGAAAAAGCTATGACTGTCACTGAATTTTCAGTCTTTTGCTACCATTCTTCCAAACCAGTATCTGTGTCCTTCAAATAGTGATGCCAGGTTACTCTGCATTTTCCAAGAGCCTTTTTCTCCTTTCTGTTTTCATGAATATATCCATAAATCATCACAAGAGAATGGACAGCTCTGCAGAACCTATTCCCTCAAAGCACAGTATCCCTTTCAAGAATTGGAGCAGATCATAAGGAATTAAACCATTTCTGGACATTCATTATTTATTTCCTGCAGACACAGGAAGAGGACATGGTGACAAGGTGTTTTTCCTGATCATTGGAGTCTATCTGAAGTCCAGGTGGCACTACAGATAGTCATCATGTGTTTGCAAGGTAACCTTGTGTTAGCCTCAACAGTGTGGTGTAATTTTTTTCGTATAATGAATTAATCTCGGCAGTGTGGGAAGAGGCTACAGGCTGCCAGAGAGGATATAGGCTTTGCAAAAGAGATTAATAGTGAGAGAAAAAAATAATAAGCTGTTCTACTGTTCCCAGTAGAGTAGGAGAAAATACAAACTAGAGTTTCTGCATTAGTTTCTCTAAAAGAAAATCAGGGAACTCTTCCATTTCTTCAAGATCAAGGTTTATCTTTGGCTATTAAGTACTTGCAGAATGTAACCATGTACAATCTAAACAATCCAATTAGTTACTTTAAAGATTGTTTATGAAAGAAAGTAAGTCCTAAAAAGACTTTGACAAAGAAATTAAAATACTAATTAAAATTCTAAACTCTATACTGAATGGGATTTCATATGATTTTGAAAAGCAACATAAACAAGAAATCAATAATTCTAAAGAAAAACTCATTGGGGAAAATCTCTGTGTGCTATTTAGCTTTGCATTCAGAGCTGAAGAAAAAGATTAGGGCATGTTAAGGAATAGATTACCTCATTCCTTATCTCCTTGTTAAAAATCCTTATCTCCATAAATCAAGAAAAAATTTGCATTAAGCATCAAGACCTGACACTTTTCTGCCCTTATACAAATACTTATTAGTCAGATCACTACTCAAATAAGGAAGACAAAAGGTAAGTCCCCTTTTTGGCCAACAGGCCAAACCCTAGTCAAGCTCATTCAGTGATCAATGCTACCCATTTGCTCCATGTTGCACTGGTTACATGATGTGTAGACTGACTGTTTCCTCTGAACATCCAGTGAAGCACAGGTAATCGTGGTGCCAAGAGGAGCTGTGCCTCTCTACCAACACTTCTGAAGCGTCTTGAATCCCCTCATATGCTGACAGTATCTCTTTTTCAGTCGTGTTGTAGTGGGCTTCTGATCCCTGATACCTTCAGCTCCAAAACCCTAATGGTTGACCTCGAGTTTCTTCTGATGTTCTCTGCCAGAGGCTCCAGGTGAGACTGTGCTCCTGAGCTACTGTATAGAGTATATTCTGCACAGACAGTACTGTCCAAACAGGCCCAAGAGCTACTGCATGAGCTATCTCCTGTTTAATGTGGTCAAAGGCTTGTGGGTGCTCAGGGCTCCACTCAAAATGGTTCTTCTTTCTGGTTACTTGGTAGAGGTCTCACAAGCTGACTGTAACCTGGAGTGTGCATTCTCCAGAACCCTACAAAGCCCAGGAAAGCTTGTGTTTCCTTCTTGTTGGCTGGTGGGGACATAGCTGCTATCTTGTTGACAATGTCCATAGGTACCTGACAACGTCCATCCTGACACTTTATTCCCAGAAATTTAATCTCTTGTGCAGGTCCCTTGACCTTGCTTTTCCTTATTGCAAACCCAGCTTTCAAAAGAATCTTAATTACTCTTTTCCTTTTCTCATACATTTCTTCTGCTTTGTTGCCCCATACAATGATGTTGTCAATGTATTGTAGATCTCAGGGGCATCACCCCTTTCAAGTGCAGTTTGAATTAGTCCCTGACAAATGGTAGGGCTGTGCTTCCACCTCTGGGGCAGTCGATTCCAAGTGTACTGGACACCCCTCCATGTGAAAGCAAACTGTGGCCTGTATTTTTCTGCCAATGGGATTGAAAAAAATGCATTGGCAATATCAATTATGGTATATCAACAATTGTTGGTGACAACCAACCAACCAATTGTTGGTGGCAACCAACAATTGTTGGCTGCCTTTGACTCCAGTTTGTACTGTAACTCTAACATATCTGGTACAGCAGCGCTCAGTGGTGGCGTCACTTTGTTCAGGGCACTATAGTCTACTGTTAACCTCCACCCTCCAACAGACTTTTGCACTGGCCATACGGGGCTATTAAAAGGTGAGTGGGTTTTACTGATGATGCCTTGGCTCTCCAGTTGGCAAATCAGCTCATGGATGAGTGCCAGAAAGTCTCAGTTTGTGTGGTATTGACATCAGTGCGCTGTCCTTGTAACAACTGGCACATGTTGCTCTTCAACTTGTAGCAGTCCGACAGCAAAGGGATCTTCCAGAGGCCAGGCAGGGTAGATAGCTGTTTAATCTTCTCTGCAATCACAGCAGCTACACCAAAAGCCCATCGGTATCCCTCTGGGTTCTGAAGTACCTGCTCTTGAGGCAGTCTATGCTGAGGATACAAGGGGCGTCTGGGCCCATCACAATGGGATGCTTCTCCCAGTTGACTGGTTAGGTTCACCTCAGCTTTCAGTAGAGATAATTCTCAGCATCCCCCTGTCACTCCAGAGATCCAGATGAGGTCTGTGCCTCTATACTCTGATGGTAACAGTTTACACTGTGCACCAGTGTCTACCAAAGCTTCGTACCAAAGCTGTGGGTTCAGTATGCCAGGCCATCAAATCCACACAGTCCAATATACCCAGTCATCCCTTTCCTCCTCCTGGCCAGAGGCAGGGCCCTTCTATTCCTGTTGCTGGTCAGAATATTCACTCTCTGCCCTGTCAGACCAGAAGTCCCCTCTTCAGGATCAAGGGAGGTCATCTTAGGTCTTCCTGTATCTGGGAGATTGCCTGTAACCTTCTTGGGTTTCTCTAGTTACTACACTGAAAGCTTCTTGGGTGACCTCTTCTTGACAGCTGTCTTCCCTCTCAGTTCATGTACATGGGCTTCCAGTTTAAAGGTGTGTTCACCATCCCACTTCCTGATGTCCTCCACCTGGTCACACAGAAAGAAACAGTGTGGCATGTACCTGGGTCTCCCTCTCCCTTTAACTGGGGCAGGAGAGGAATGAGTTCTTGAGGTGCCCCTGATATCCAAGGTGCTAGTCCATAGGGATGAAGAGGTACCAAGACTTTCTTCAAAGTTTTGGAGCTAAGAAGACACTGCCTCCACAGTTGGTGTGTCCAAATGAGAGACCTTTCGCATGTCCAATTCCAGGTAGTACATCACCACCAAGCTGGCAGAATATGATCCCAGGGCACCTTTGATCACCTTTCTCCACATGGCCTGTGTGCACATGACATCCTCTGGAACTTTGGAGTCCTCATCATCATCTAGATCACTGTAGATGACTTCCAGCACTGCTAATTCTCTCAGGTACTGGATACATTCATCTGCAGTAGTACACTTTCCTGGGAGGCTCTATCACTTCCCACCCTCCTCTCAGCTGAACCAGGGGGAAGAAAATAAGATGAAGCTCGTGGGCTAAGACAAAAGCAGTTTAATGAAGAAGCAAATCAATGCTGTGCATAGAAGCTAAAGAAAACAAAAAATTATTCTCTACTTTCCATCAGCAGGAAATGTCTGTCTCTTTTTGGGAAGCAGGGCTCCAAACGTATAGCAGTTGTTCCAGAGAACAAGCTGATGTTCTGTCCCTCCCCTCCTCCTTTTCCCAGCTTTTATAGTTCAGCTGGCATCATAAGGTATGGAATATCCTTTTGGTCAGTTTGGGTCAGCTGTCCCAGTTGTGTTCCCTCCCAAGATCTTGTCCAACCCATCCCACTGCAGGGGGAATGTTGAAAAACAGCTGTGGTGCTGTGCGAGCCCCAGCCACAACACGGATATGTAATCATCACCTTTCAAACTCACATTGCAAAGCACAGCACTGGGAAGGCTGCTATGGAGAAAATTAACTCCAGCTCAGTCAGACCCAATACAACCTACTGTGTTGTCTACAACTCTCACTTAGATGTCTAAACTTAGATGTCCAAACTATTATTGAATTCTGCTCCTATTGTGAAAAAATGTGGTTTTGTAGAAACTATGCAGTGATCTGGGGAAGGATTTAAAAGTCTGAGAGCTGAGAACATTACTCACAAAAGGGATGAAGGGCCTCAACTATTTTGAGAAAAATTATTTTAACATGGAAATTGAAGTGTGTGTACCTCTTCTAAAAATCTCTGTAAAGATTGGGTTATTGTTTCTGATTATCTATCATCTCATCTATCTCTTAAACTTAATCTTTCTTTAGGGTATTTCTGGCAAAATAACCCCGTTTCTACAAAATCGATGAAGGTTGTACCTGTTTTATCCTGAAATAGCTAAAACCTCTCATATAGAAAAGAATTTAGGGCAGATAAAATGTGGTCTAGTTTATACAATAAGCTACCCCTCTTTGACAAGCATATAAAAGCTGGGAGTCAGTTATTCTTTCTCCAGCTACACTTTGAGACAAGAAATGACTCATGCCATTCCTTTCTTGCTTGCTTTCTTAAATGCCTAAATAGCTTTTGAAGTCCAGAAAGGATTCATAAGATTACGAGGATACCGCATTTCAACAGTAAGGGACTAAAAAATGGTCATGAAAATGTTTTTATCATTCCAGACCATAACCCCTGGAAAATGTTTCAGCTGGACACCGAACATGTAGTATCATGACATTCACTTACCTCCATTGGCACCTTTTCTAAATATAGAGTCTGTAATAGAAGATAGATAGATGATGTTAAATTTCAGGACACATTAATGGAACCATAATGAGTCTTATGTTTAATAGTTTCTTTCTCCACATGGATATCAAGAATGCTATTTCTTTACTTAAAGAAGACCCTGGTCAGGGACATGTGTCTTTTAGGGTGTTTTATTTTGTTTTGGTTTTTCTGAGGAGATATGTGATTAGGGATACTGTACTTTGAGGGAATCAATTGTGCAGAGCTGTCCATTCTCTTGTGAAGATTTATGGATATACTCATGAAAACAGAAAGGAGAGAAAGGCTCTTGGAAAATGCAGAGTAACCTGGCATCATTATTTGAAGGAAATGGATACTAGTTTGGAAGAATGGTAACAAAAGACTCTGTAGAGTTTTCCTGAAATTCTAGTTAACCATTGTAATTTCCTTTTTAGTGTTATCTGTGTCTGACTCCCAAATTTAGTTTCTGCATAAAGTGTAAACATGAAAAGGTTAAAACATTAGTTCAGACTGCAATCAAGCTATATCTGTAGCAGAAAGCTGTCAGACTTCCCTGACAGTTTTTTCAAACACATGAAAGGACATACCCTCTCGGACAAAAAAAAACCAAACCAAACCAAACAAAAAAACCCCAAACAAAAACCAAAAATTACCATTATTTTCTTCCTGTGCTGCTTTTCTTACTTCTATCTTCCTCTGTTCCCATGTCTCACTTTGCACATGTAATATAATCATGTAATTTAGAGACCTTCAGATTAAGCTAATGACAGTTTTGTGTTTAACATCAGTATATTATTTTTGCCTAATCCAGGTGGTGTGTGAATTGGAAAGATTACAGAAAGATCAAATCCCTGTACACACAAAAAAACTCCAAAACAAAATTAGTAAATTTGCAGATGACACTAAGCTGGGGGGGAGTGTTGGAGGGTTGGAGGGTCGGGAGGTGCTACAGAGGGACCTGGACAGGCTGAGTCGTTGGGCTGAGGCCAGTAATATGAGGTTTAACTAGACCTAGTGTAGGGTCCTACACTTTGGCCACAATAACCCCCTGCAGCTCTACAGACTGGGAGATAAGTGGCCGGAGAACGGCCTGGCAGAGAGGGACCTGGCAGTACTGGTTGATTACAGGTTGAACATGAGTCAACAGTGTGCACAGGTGGCATGGAAGGCCAAATTCTGTGTGATTCTCTGATTCATTAATTAGATGAAGACAAAATAGCGATGTGCTAATAGGACTGATCCTCCATCATATTCTTACCAATGGGGTATATAAACAAAATGTTAAGGTTATGAATACCCATTCTGTTTCTCTCAAAAAGGGAGGGAAAGTGGTCCCCAGGATGGGTGATACATGGTACAATTACAACATGAATACAAGGACCATTGAGAATGGGAGGATTAGCAATATAGGTGTTCCTGTTAACAAATTAACAGAAGCACCAGAGTCTCTGGGGACAAAAAACTGAAGTGCTACTGCCCAAAGAAACTCAAGAGGCTCAGTCCACATAACCATGATAGTACTGTGCTGGTTGACATAATGTCTCCTCACAGTTAGAAGAAGGCATGGTTAGTTCTGATTTAGAATTCAGTTGTCCAAGTCTGACTCCAAGTCTGTCCAATAACTCAGCTAGGCAACTGTTCATGATAAATAGCCTAAGAAAGTGCCCATAATGTTGTTGTCATCAGGACTGAGTATCTCATACCAAAGATGTAGTGACAATTTAGGGGCAATAAGCTACTGAGCTTGAAATCAGACGAGATATCCCACAGCATGACTGATCAGCTCTGTTTCTGGAAGAGTATTCTGAAAAGACCTAATTATTACACTTCTACAGATCTTTAGGATCCGTAGGGAAAACTTAGGGATTTCTGGGGAAACAATTCTCAGATACAGAACATTCCTTCTGGTTTTTTTTCTTCACTTTTATTTTGATAAATTTTATTTTGAGCCCAGCAATGGTCTCACTTTTACAGAAATTTCTCAATGTAGAAACAATGGGATTGACTTGTCCTTATAAATAATTTTCCATTTGAAAATACTGTTCTTAATATATATGTTAGTAGTGCTTTCAGAATATGTTAAACTACCTTTGAGGTCTAAGGAAAATGGGATTCTTAAAGATTCAAAAGGTTATAAAATCATAGAATTGTCAGGATTGGAAGGGACATTAAAGATCATCTAGTTCCAACACCCCTGCCAATGGCAGAGACACCTCCCACTAGAGCAGGTTGCTCAGAGCCCCATCCAGCCTGGTCTTAAAAACATCCAAGGATGGGGCTTTCACCACCTTTCTGGGCAACTGGTTCCAGTGTCTCACCACCTTCATGGTGAAGAACTTCCTAATGTCTGACCTGAATCAATCTATCTTTAGATTTAATCCATTCCCTCTAGTCCTATCACTGCCTGACAGCCTAAAAAGTCCCTTCCCAGCTTTCTTGTAGGCCCCCTTAAGATACTGGAATGCCACAATAAGGTCTCCTTGGAGCCTTCTCTTCCCCAGACTGAACAACCCCAACTCTCTCAGTCTGTCCTCGTAGGAGA
>JANHGN010023657.1:41937-66782 GCA_024605025.1 Megaceryle maxima | reverse complement strand
GATAGAACGATTAAAAAAAAAAAAACAAACAAAAAAAAAAAAACAAAAAAACCCCCACCCCCAAAAAACCCAAACCAACCAAACAAAAAACAAACAACCCCCCCAAACAACCAAACAAAACCCCAAAAAAAACCAACAAAAAAAACCCACACACAAAACCCAAAACCAACACCACAAAAATAAAACAAAACCTGTAGCAATTACAGTTTCTTAGTGCTTTGGTATGTTTCAACAGCTTTTGAAATTACTTGAATATCACATCAAAAAGCCAAAGAACAAAAATGAAGCAATAGTGCTTCCACACAAACTCAATGCAACTCAGAGAGAGAATGCATTGTTTCTAAAACATGGAATTGCTTGGTGCCAGTATGACTCAGACCTCAGATTTCTGTAGCATGCTTCACTCATCATATATGCAGAATGCACTTTAATTTCATCCTTGGGTTGTATACACATATTCCTGGTATTTTTAGTAGCACTTTAAAAGTATAAAATCTATTCCCTATGCCCTCATCAATTTGAAATTACCATTTTAAGGCTGATTAAATAAGGATTAGTGCCAATGTTCCACTTATTAGTCTGTGTCTTCGACTGGAACTGATGATGTAGTATTTGTCAATAACTAGTTCACAGCCTTAAACTTCACCAAAAAAACCCTCTGCAAGACAGTCCATCTGTCAGAGGATTTTGTAGCAGGCTCCCATGTAGAAGAAAGCCATCTATTACAGGATGATACAAGCTTAAAGTGGCATGTATCACAGCTGTTTGATTACTACCGGGAAGATGACTTGCATCCCCCTTATAGCCCTGTATCAGAATCCAGCAGTGATGGATTGAATTTCCCTTGCTTTAGCGTGATGATGGATTACCTCAGCAGCATGTGTAAGAAAGGTAAAGTCTGGTTGAAAATTAACATCATGACTAAAAGATGCTGGCCTAAATTGTGATTTCTGTCAGATCTGAATAACTAGAAAAACATTTTAAACACCTTTCAAAAGTCTAAATCATGTGATTACAATCTGGGAATTAGGGAAGACATGGATCTGGAATCAGGTTCAGAAATTCAATGACCTTGTTCACAAAATTTGAATTCAGACATGTTCTACTGTCCAGGAACACAACATCATTTCAATCACATCATGTAAATGGTATGTTCCAACTAGACAACACCATGCTACGAACTGAGATGAAAATTATTCTGTTGGTATACTAAGTGAAAAACAAAAATATCTAATCAAAGCTGTTAAATCAGTTACTTCAGACTAAAAGAAAAATGAGCAAGAAAACCCCAATGATAAAAAACTTACATGGAAATGTTCCATTTTGCCAAAAATCTTGACAAATAGTAGTATTTCACATATAAACACCACTACTTCAGTATGTTCCTTAAATACAATTTTGCCTGCAGCATAATTTGAAGCATTTTTGGGTTTTCTTTACATTTTGGGGTTCTTGGTGCAATTCTTGTATCAATACAGAAAACTTTGACTTGACTCTATTCATGTCGCACTTGCAAATCATTAAACACAACTAATTAATTAAAAACCTTCTCTAAATTGTGTTGCATCATATTTTGTGTTGTAATTTGTCATACCATTTTATAGTAGTTATCAAGATAATTACATTTTGAGGTAAAGTTCAAAGCGCAGGGATATAGCAACATACATGAAAATTGTTTTAAATAACCAGATTTTATTTAAATGCCTATCTGTACCCAGTTAAACAAATTTACCTTTCTATCTAGAACAGATGTGTGCCTATGTTTTATTAAAAGCTTAAATTCAAAACCTTTATTTGAAATTGCTTTTCATTTTTAACTTTTGAGTTTACACAAAACAGCTGAAAAGATATTCTGAAATTATGTCCTATGGACAGTCTAACTTGGTGGGGGCTGGGGTAGAAAGGATTGTTTTGTTTAGTCAAGTTCCAGCTTCAGATGGTGCTTTACTTGCATTAACTTCTAGTTTCTTTAACAGACCTCTATATATAGGTGTGTGAATACGGAATTAGAGGAATTTTAATAATCAGTTAATGCACTGAGGAACATTTTCATATGCAAAAGGTATCTAAGCAGTTCTTAAACTGCAGACAGAGGTAAGATGCCTTTAACAGGCATTGGGTCCCAAACTCCACTGAATCCTGAACAACCATACTAAGACACTGACACTGTGCTGGAAACATCTTCCTCACAGCAAGGGCAAGACAGACAGCAGCAGCCTCCTGCAGCCTAAAGACATGTCTAAAAGGTAACACATTGCTGATGAGCTACAGGCCATGTAACACTAATCTACGAAGTAGAAACACAAAAGCATTATAATCCTCCCATTATTTAATTTAATGAAGATAAACAAAAGTTGCAGAGGTGGTCTAGCAAACGAAAGGAAAAAACAAAATATGGCTGAATGTGGCACATTTAGTCTAGCAAAGCTTTTCTTTCCTTTTTTTTTTTAAACAGGACTTTCACTGGAGAACATTTATAAAAAGGCACAATAAAATAAACTTTTCCTCCTCATCATCTGCAATACCACCCAGCCTTACCACACAGGACACATAATTGTGGCATTCCTCAAATTGTTGTAAAGAAATTGTTTAGATGTTATCATTTACTGACTTAATATATTATAAATATATATTAAACCCTATTTATAGGCAATATTATAAAACCTGATCCAGATGCCTCTGTAGAAAAGGGATGCTACAACCTGCCTAAAGTACAGATACTCAGTTCTGAAGAGGATAAATGCACTTGATAACTAATTTACTTATCTCTTCTCTTCTGTTTCACGTCAAATTCAGAAGAGCTACCAAGTTTAAGGGGTAGTCAGCTATATCTAGTATGCTGCTAAACACATTTTTAGAACTTTCCAAAGTTTGAGTAGAAGGGTTAATACTTACAAATTATCTGCTATATTGCATACTCCTGTGGTAGGTTATGATAGCCCTGGGCTACTGAAGTCTCATGAAATGCATCCAGGAATGGAAAACTACTCTGGAAAAGCTTTTACATAACTAAGCAACCTGTGTCCCATTAAGCAAGAGGTACAAACCAGCAAGTCAAAAACTAATGGATGTTCTGATGCATTTAACAAATCTTTCTGACAAAGAAAAAAGGGTAATGAGGAGAGTGTGCCTGAGAAACACCATAACTGAGTCCGAGGAGGTGTTTTCCCATGTATTAGGATTTTAAAATCCAACCACATCTTCATCTTGGTATTCATAACAGTTTTGTAAATAGCAAACCTAATGAAGCTTTCTCTTCTATGCATTATATTCTATAACTCTGAATTGCCAGACAGTAAATGTTTTTATTTTATCTCGGGTCAGACAATTTCTACTGCTCCATTTCATCTGTAATGCTAGATGTAACAGCTTCACAAACAATAGAAAGCAAGTTTCAACAAGTCAACTGATCTGCACTTTCACTTTTTTCCTGCCAGTTTGGGTACCCAACCCTGGAATGCCAGCGTGCCACTATGCACAACTTTTCAGGATTGCACTGTGGAGGCTCACTGGCGCCAGCCATTTAATACACAGAGCAAGATCAACTCATTCAGGACAGCAGCAAGGCTCAGACAGAACTGTGGGTTTAGCTTCCTCTTTCCCTCCCTGACATTTCCCTTTCTTTGCTTAGTCTGCAAGCTGGGCAAGACCTGCTAGATGGCACAGAGCTGTTAATGGTAGAAATTCAGGTAGCCCATGCCACCCGCATACCTTTCCTCCACAGTCAGGAATCAGTTGGCTTAAGTTACAGTAAATGTGAGGTGGTTAAAGAGCTTGTCCAAATACCATGAAGCTCCTAACACACCATAGCTTTTTTTTTTTATATATATATGTTTCCTTAATTACAACTCTGGTAATGAGACAGGAAAGTTTCCCCTGACAAATCTGCATGCATTTCAGCAAGCATGCAACACATCACAAAATTCAGATTTTTTTTTTTTTTTTTTTTTTTTTTTTTGTGCTAACAGCAAACATAATCAATAAAATATTTAAGATCATTTTCCAAGGGAAAATCTGAGAACTGGGAGGGCACCTCTTCCAGTGATTTTTGTCCTCTATTACACAGTAAACAGTGACTATGTTAGAATATGCTTACTGCAGAAATTAGCTGGTTCTGGACATGTTTCATGGGGCAGCCCACAGTAACAATACTTGATAAGCTGGCTATATTCATATCACTGGTAATTCTAATAAAGGAAAAGGTGACAAAAGCTTTCCCTGAAATTGGAAGAAACTGTAAAAGTTAAGCAGTACAACCTGATTTTTCTACAAGCATAGCCAGCAAAAGTTACAGTCATTAAAGAAAGGTCAACATAGAATCACAGAACCCTTAAGGTTGGAAACAACCTTCAAGATCATCAAGTCCAACTGTCTACTAAATATTATCATGACCACTAAACCATGTCCTGAATTGCCACATCTAGATGGCTTTTTAACACCTCCAGGGATGGCAATTCCACCACATGTGAGCTTAGAGTGCATATGACATATAAGAGGTTCAAAGCTTGCTTTCACCTCTTAAGGGTATTTTTGAAAGATAGAATAATTTGCTTTAAAATACATTTCCCTTACACTTATTGAGTACTTAACACAAAAGAGAAAAAAAAAAAAAAAAAAGGCACCTTCTCTACACTTTGCTCACCTCCCTTTGACTATTTCATTTCCTTATCTTATCTTCAGAAACTAAACTAGAAGCCTCTAGAATCTATCAATGCTTCATGCTTCAATAACCTTTCCAGTATTTTTTTCTATGCATTTATTACTCTGTGTAAAAATGTTTCATACAAGCTGTCTTTTTCTCAACCTTTCCTAATATGTTTTGATTTTCCCCTCTCTTTTTTTTCCTACAAGAATAAAGTGTTTATTTAACATCAACCATCCTTTCCCTAAATGTAAAAGTTTCACTAAAATCACTGTAAAATATATTCTTCTTTTTCCGTCAAAACAAAACTCTTAATCTTTCTTCATAAATTAAATCTTTGAAGCTTGGTATTATTTTCATTTCTTCTCTTTGACCACTGAAGAAAAATTATCTAAGAGTCAGTACTGAAAACTTCAGCCTGGGATTTAGTCTAAACATTGCTTCAAATAAATTAAGAATTGTATGTTCTGAATGTGGATAATGCTCAAGAGTATTTTTTTTTCAGTCACACATATTGATTTTTGACTATACCAGGTAGGCAGAGAGAAAAACTACTGCCATTTTCTTCAGAACTGCTGTAGCCCATTACCTCTCAGTTAACTATATCACAGGAAAGAAAAAATTTAAAAAGGATATTCAGCATAATTTTCCCCATACCATCCTGCCAGAAAAAAGTACTTTTGCTTTTATGGGGACCTTCATTTTCAACAAGCCTTAGAGCTTTATTTCATCTTCAAGGAAGTTTCTATATCCCAAGTCTCTTCCCAAGAAAGTAAATACTACTCTTCAAAAAGTCATAATGCAGTTTTGTTAATCTAGAAGCAGCTGTAACATGACACATTTTCCCTGCAGCCTTAATTTGATAACACTGTATTAGAAGTTCCAGTTGAGAAACAGTTAACAGCAAAGGAACTATGTTTATATGCATGTCAGTACAACAGGTCTTTGTCATCAAGCCCATGGGCACTACCATTATATAAATATTAAACTTCACCCACAAAATCATATAAAGACATGTTGCTAAGAAAAATATACAAAAGGAGGAAATGCAGACTCTAGGCAGTTTGTGAAATCCAGTTCTTGTATCTTGTGATACAATTCCTAAATAAACAGTAAAATACTGCCTTACACCACAAAAACTCCTGCATATTGCAGTGAATCAGTTCACTGTGAACATATTTTTATCCTTTCGTTCACTGTATAGTCCTATACTTCAAAACACAAACCAGTATCTAACAAGTACTGGGTATATAAAATAATTATTTTCTTCGTCAACATTTCTACCATGTTCTACTGATGCATTTAAGGACTTCACAACAAATGTATTTTCAAACTTATTTTATGTAATTAAATATTATTCTTGGATCTGTGTTACCATTGTGTTCAAATTCTCCAGTGTCTGGAAGCCAGGTGGAGCAGCTGCAGGGAAATTCACCCTAATCCAAGACTCTCGAGTCTCGATCTATTCAGTACAGAATGCCTCCTTCACGAGCCACGGCCATCAACACTAGAAATCTTCCATGTCGATGTGTATAAAACACCTGCATGATTAGCTGCCTGTATATGTTGATTATTTCATTTTGCCTTCATTTATTCTCTATCTCATTATTTAATTGCAACGTCACGGATGATTTGGTCTTGTTTTAAATCAAATACCAGAAAACAAAATGATTTAAAACATGGAACATTCAAGAATAAGTCTTACTGCAGAGTGCTCTTCAAGTCATGTTCTGGCTAGTGGAAAAGCACTGTATCAGTCACAACAGATAACAACACACTCATATAAATTCAAAGCAATCCCTTTCCAAGGATTCTGAAATATTTTAAGGCCTTATTGGATCACTCTTCAAGACATAACTATAGAGATAGTATATCACCCTTTTAACCAAAGATGAAAAAGGCATAAACATACACCATCGGCTTCTACTACACTGTACCACTGTAATCAATGTTACTTTAACACTTGACTTTGCTTCAATCATACTTCCATTTGCAATGTAGCTGTTGCTACACTGACAATACACCAGTATCACACCTACTGCCTGTACTTCAGCTTGTTTGCTGATTTTTCTACCATTTTTTTATTCACAATTTCTAAAAAAGGGCCTAACACATGAAACTGATGTTACATTATGTTACATATAAAACTTTTATTTTCACTTTTGGTTTTTATCTCACTAAGAACAACACACATATATGGGTACACTGCAAAAGATCAGCTACTGTTGGAAACTAGCCAACAATTCTAAACTAAATGGAGGTAAATTCCCTAAAGTGGATTAGATAACTGTATTTCAGGCTATGACAGCACTTTAGTATCTGTTAGTGTTATGGTACTATCCAATAGTGTTATGGATGCACAGATATTTAAAACAAAAGAAAATAAATAAACCAAGTAGCATTACTTTTCAATGCACAATGAACTTATTGAAAGATATTCTCACCTTCTATTACCTTACCTCTTTCCCATAATGCTCCCATTTTATATACACATTATAAGGAATTTCACTTGTGTGACTGAAGGTGTTATTGCTCCCAGCTATCTTGCAGAAAACTTGGAGAGACATGATTGTCACAACCAAGTAAGCAGAAGTGGATGTGAATCCGCTGCACAGAGCACCATTCTTTGATATATTAAACTGTGTCAGCCAGCATGTTCCCCTGCAGCATTAACCACCAGGAAACAGGTAGCTGCTAGCAATGGATGGTGGCATTTCACATCACCACTGCTAAAGCCATCAAAATTCATAAGTTAGGATCTTTACTCATGGTATCAACAGCTATTCTGAGGCATGTTAACATCCTGTGATCAAAGAAGGCAGCATCAGTACCTACTAACACTATGCTAGACTTGGAGAGTCTGGGGTCTGTGCTTGGGTCAGATGGTGGTATTCCACAGGGCTCAGTACAGGGGGCCTGTTCTCTTCTTTATCAATGATTTGGATGAGGGGATCAAGGGCATCCTCAGTAAGTTTGCAGATGACACCAAATTAAGTGGGTGTGTTGGTCTGCTTGAAGGCAGGGATGCTCTACAGAGTGATCCAGACAGGCTGGATCAATGGGCCAATACTACAGTATTCAAAAATGTCAAGTGCCAGGTCCTGCATTTGGGGCAAAACAAAAGAGACCCCTGCAAAGACCCAGGCTTGGGGAAGAGTGGCTGGAAAGCTGCCTGACAGAAAAGAACCCGGAGGTTCCAGTTGACAGCTGCCTGATTATGAGGCAACAGTGTGCCCAAGTGGCCAAGAAGGCCAAGAGCACGATGCTCAGAATTAGTGTGTTTAGCAGGACTGGGGAATTGTCTCCCTGTACTCAGCCCTGGTGAGGCCACACCTCAAGTAATGGGTTCAGATGTGGGGACCTCCCTATAAGAAAGACATTGAGTTGCTGGAGCATGTCCAAAGCTTGCATGGTGGGGACTTGCAGGGTAGACACAAGGAGGAGGAGGCCAGGACTTGCTCCGTGACAGTCGTGGCCAGCTCCAACACTGGGACAAACACCCCAACATGACCAGAACTGCTTCCCATGGCACCCCAGCACTCACATATATGAGTGACAGCAGCCACCACAAAAGCAGGAGACACGTATGAAGAGGTTCTTGGGAAGAAAAACTGAGTAGAGGCTCTGAAAGATGCTCTGGGAGATACACAGGGGAAAAAAAACTTTAGTTAAAGGAGACACCTGAATTCCCAGGGTAAAATGAGAGAGAATGAAAGAGACTCCAGAAGACAGAAAGCAAAGGGAGATGCCCAGGGAAGCCTGCAGCCCCACATTCAGTCTGAGCATATTACGACAGAAATCCTTAAGCTGATACACCCAGCTTCTCTGCCAAAACACCAACTCTCCCGCAAGGCGAAGAAATCCTTTAACTTGCAGAAGTAAGTGTATGTGATTAAAGTGTTTTTGAATCGGTCTCCACATTACCAGTGTGGTCTTAAACCACAAAAACAGAACACGTTCCAAAATAGAGGAAGTTCAGCTTTTAGTATTAGTTGGATTATTTCTAGAGGACATAGGGTTTCCGTGCCATCCTCATTACAAATGGGAAGATGTAACTTCCCCCATTTTAATCAATTACTCTTTCTTGAAATACACCTCTACCTGCATAGTAAATGCAGCCTTTATGTACTGAAAAGGCCTTTGCTCTGATACAACCGTCATTCTGATGTCTTATGAGCTTGGTGTGTATTTCCCATACGAACATCCTGCTGGCACTGTCATGCAGCTAAGATGGGTGTATTCCCTCTGGATTCCAAGTTGTCTCTGGAGATCAGTGTGCTTGTATGTTTCACTGTTTAATATTACTACTCAGTGAGACTGAATTTTTGCCTGTTCTTTCGTAATGTAATGTCTACCTGAAACATGCTCAGGATGAAGAGTGCCTGCATATCATATTTATTCAGAGGTACAAGCTTCATACTTTTCTCACAGAACATTCTTTTATTTCAAGATCTAATTGGAAGAGACCTCATTCTTCCTAAATACATATGGGTGACACACTAAAGATTGATTTTGAAATTTCCCCAGGATTAACTCCCCTCAAAAAGAAGCCATATGTTGCTTGGAACAACCCTGCCTAAACCCAATTTCTGACCCTGGGATAGGGAAATGGGGAGCAGACTGTTCGGTTATTGCACATTCTCCACTTCCCATGGCCCACAAGTATTGCTGTAGCCACAAGTGGATGCTAAATATAGGAAGTGGCAAAGTACCCAAAAGCCACATCTCCCTAGGTAGAGATGCCCCTACTTGTGTAGGGAGGTTGGACCAGATGAACTCTAGAGGTCCCTTCCAGCCTAAAATATTCTATGATTCTATTGCTATGCGGACTGACAGAGCGCAGACACAGTGCTTTGACTTGATCTAGTTACCCCACCTTTGAGATTTGTTACTTATTTGAGGGGGAACAAAATAAAACAACACCATGCTTCACCCCCACCCCCCAAAAAAAAAAAAACAAAAACAAAACACCACCACCACCACAAACAAACAAACAACCAAACCCACCCCAACAAGCCAAAACCCACAGAGTATTTTCCCCAGACCAAAATACTTAGATCATTTTAAATTAAGAAGGAAAGTAAAAAGGAAGAGAGAAAGCCAAGATTCAAAATGGAAAACGGTAGAAAGAATGAGAGTGTAAATTCAAATGATTAGAAGTTTAGAAATGCAAGGGGATGGATAAATCCTACATTTTATCTGACGAGTGGTTCACTATTTTGATCAGGACTGTGAAAGTAAAGCCCCCAGAACATCTGAAACAGGTCCAACCAAGACAGTTTTCTGGCAGTTGAAACAGCAGCAGATGGGGAAAGGGCAACATCTTTCAAAACTCAGGATGAGCCTCTCGAGTCAACAAGAGTTCATAACTAACTTGGGCAGAGCCAGGCTTACATCCTTTGTTCTGAGCTTTCTCTGCTAACTGCTGACTGCAGACATGAAACAGGATAATGCAAGTCTTATAGAAGTTGCATGTTTATCTAGATGAGCTGAGAAAATGTCCTAGCTAGAAAGTCACTTCCTTCAAACATATTTTCCCAGAATATACCTTATGCATAAAGTCATGCTTGGTTATTTACCTGTTTACAAAAAGTTGCTCATTATTAGAACACACTTTTATTAGAATCTGATTTCATACACACCTGTCTCTGGCCCTATTTCTTACAACAAATCTGATCATTCCCACTTATGATGCTTTGGTTTACACCTTACAGCAGTCTTGAAAGGCATAAATTGATTCCTTTAAGATGAAACTGAACTAGATATACTCCAAAAACACCTCTAGTGCTCTCCAACCACTAAGAGATGCTCCAGTCCACCAGCCCAGTGCAAAACCAAGCTTTCACAAAGGCGCACAGCATGTGTGTTAGCTCCTCAGCACTGGCTGTTCCATTCTACAGCTCCTTTCCTCTAATATCACACGACTTGCTAACGCAGAGATGGCCTTTGATTTCACAACAATAACATGCATATATTTTCAGTTTTGTCTTCCCTACATGGTGTTAGAGAAAAGTTTTCTGATTTCCAGCTCCTCACTTAAAACACATGCCCTGTACATTAGTTACTAAATTACATAGTACTGAAAAGACAGAGGCATGGGCTTTGTGGTCACCAAAGGAAGATCCATTTCCCAAAACTAAATCAGGACATAATCCAAAAGAAACTTGTTAATAAAAGTAATTCACATTGGCTTATATTAAAAAAGGATTATTTTTTAATTTCTATTCAGGTACTTTTCTCATAATACATTCAATATGATTTAATTGCTAAATAGGATATAGAACAAGCTATGAAAAGGCTGTACCAAGTAATTGTATCCAAATATATAAAGAAAACAAATTATTTAAATTGATCTGCATGAAGGTTTAGGAAATTGTGGAATATCTTAAATTCTGACAGTCCCTCCAATTTCAGATAAGTGACTTTTATTATTTATGTTACAACCTAAGAAAAATCTCCCCTTTTCCTCCAGGAAGATCCATTACCAGCTGTTGCCCAGTGACAGCCTGCCTGCTCCTGAACTAATTCATAATGAAATAAATAAATAATAATTCTTAAAAAGTTCCAACTTCTGAGGTATGGAGTCCACAACTGACATTCTGTATTTGAGATGGGAATGAATCAAATCGTGCCCATCATTACACTTAAATCATCATGCTGAAATTGGTAACTTTTTTGAACCATGTGTACTATTAACGCATTCTATTGGTCAGTTATTAAGAAAGTCAGCCTACCTGACCTAGGCAGCAGTGCAAGTGATCAAACAGTAACTTCTCAAGCTCACTAAGAAAAAAAGGGGAGTGAGGAATTGTCAAGAAAAAAACCAAACAACCCAAGCCTACCACCACCACAATATAAGACTGAATGCATTGATTGTATTTAAGAGGATGAGAAAGTAAATCCAAACCTCTCTTCTTCATACTTTGCAACAAGTATTTCTTACATTCTTATGCGTCTTTTCATTAGAAATGCTGACTGCTTTTTCACTGATGATTTGGATAGATTCATTTTTATTATTTTATGAACTTCCTATTGATATTCTAATTTGTTTTGCATGCAGGCAAACTAGAAATGAAATAAAATCAAGTAAAAAAAGTTCTCACAAGAACATTCTCCAGAGACCCACTCTTATCTTCTCACCTATATTACAACATATAAACCTCAGACCAAAGATGTGTTTTATAACAGTCTGATATCAAAACAAATTTGCAATTAGATGGACAAGCACAGAAGAGATGTGGCAGAGCTGGCAATCATGCCTTCATTAAAAGCATACCTTCATTTTGCTCTTTTATATCATATATGAAAAGATGGTTACTTTCAACTCATCATCTGACCTCTGTTGCTATGGTGTCAAGCAAAGAAAGGAAGCACCTCAGCTATAAAGAAACCATTTAAAATTCCACAAGGCAACACCTTGAAAATGCAGCCAGAAATTACAAGCACTGGCTTCAAGTCATGAAGCTCATCTGATCTCTTTGGAAAGGAGAGCTAAGAAAAGCAGCATTCATTATCTGCAATTTCATACTAGATGCAGAAAAAGAAAATCTAGAAGCTGAGCTGGTTTAGATGTTTCTTGCAGACAGTCTGTGAGTTTTCCATATATAAAAAACTAATTATTCTATGGTTTACTTTTCTTAGAATTGCCTTTCTGATACCAACATTTAATCCTTCATCTCTAGGGATATCATCCATTAACTGCTTCAGTTTACAAACCACTTAAATACTAATTTTTAGGAACGACTGTAACAACCAGCCAGAAGGATGCAGCAAGATAACACCCATACAGTGCATACATCATTTGGCCATTGGTGACAAAAATTTGAAGAACTTCCCAGGAGTTTCTAGTAGTAACAATATTTCTTCCTCCTGTAAGGTCACATCATACATTTGTTAATTTACAATTGTGTGGGGGGTGGGGAATAGCACTCACCATCCAGATTGCCTGGTAAAGCATGACAGAAACAAAATGAAAAAAAAAAAATCTGTATACCAACTCTAGAACCTTTTGAACGACTAAAACACAGACTACTCAAAATAGAAACAACTCCACAGGATGTCAAAAAATAGTTTATACAGCGTCTGCAGTAAACACCACCTTGCTAAGCAAATTTTTAATTTCTTTGTACTTCATATTCACATTAGACTATTACCCTGGTAGATGAACAGTTATGGGTGTATGCAAAATTGTGTTATTTGCCACAGACTCGCCCCAGTTGTTTCTGTTCCTTTAATAAAATGCATTCACATTTCCTAGTATGCAGTGATACAACTGACAATCAACCAGTGTCCCTCTGGACAGGAAAGCAGCTTGGGAACACAAAGACACTTCAATGAGCTGTGTTTCAGGATTATTTTGTGTCCATCTAACTAAGGTTTCAGAGTCAGAAGAAGGTAAACATGCTGTTGTTTGTTCTTTTTCCAGTAATGCCTGTCCACTCAAAATCCAGCAGTATTTGAGTATGTCTACATTTCAGAATTAAGAGTTAATACCTGTTTTCAGCAGACTATTGCAGCATTTTTTTTATTTATTAATTTGAAGAGCTGTATGATTGTTAAAAGAAGCATCTTTACTAAACTCCTTTGAATCCATGTATTCATTCTTACAGGAAGATGTTATGAGAATTACTGGATTTTAACAGGTCACCCAGAAGTTCCTACGTGCTTCTGAAGGACGTGTTTACAGGCTCTCAAAGGATACTTTTTCAAAGCTCCTGAAACCTATCTGGTACTACACAAATAGAAAAAACCCCACCTCTTCTGTATATAAAGCATTATTCTTCGTATTTTCAGTACCTTAAAATCCAGCTATTATGGCCCTGTTATTTCAATTTCTGAAATGCAGATAAAGTGTGTAAGATATAAGGTGAAAAGAAGTGGCCCTTCTTGTTTTATAGTTGACATTCTGCTGCCAAGGACAGAAATAACCATTTGTGTTTAGCAACAATGACAACCACATTAAGTGTCACAGATTAAAAAACACACAGAACACCACAGCATACTCTCAGATTGTCACTACAGAACTCATTCCCTGAGATCTTAAATTGTCATCACCAGTGTCATTTTCAGAAACCCTAGGAAATACAAGAAAAATTAGACTTTTCTATCTGCTGTACCCACATTTTATAAGTGATTCCAAACTGATGAGTGCCCTCAGTGTCCCTCTGTCTACAGAGAGCACCATAATAGTAAATTAACTGAGGATGGAAAAAGCAGAAGTGGAACAGGAATGATGAAAAGGGATTCAACTTGGAAAATCTTGTGGACCGGTAATGAAGACAGATACTTGAAGGGTAACATGGGAAAACTAAATCTTCTCTCCCAGACTTAGGCTCTAACTAAGTTTGGCACAACAAAAAAAACAAAAAAGCAAAAAACAAACAAACAAACAAACAAAAAACCCCAAAAAGCCAAACAAAAAAACCAAAACAAAACAAAAAAAACAAACAAACAAAAAAAAACCACCACCCACATTTCAAGGAACTAGGACAAGTATCAGTACTCTAATGTGAGTCTTTGCATTTTGCCACAGAAGACAAATAATTCTTTAGACCAGTGAGGAGGACCAGGGAATGGGCACTCAATCTCTAGCTGTATCTACATTGCCTCTCCATTTTGTCAGCTGAAACAAGAAAGCTGGAGTTGAACTATGTTTCATCTTTCCCTCCAGCCTCCCTCCCAGGATTGTTGTTCTTTCCTCTCCTAAACAGAACAGAGTTAGCTTGAGTGTAAGATCAGTGCTGGTTTATGGTTCTCAGGAGGCAATTTTGTTGGGATAAATTAATTGTTATTGCAAGGACATCAAGAAAGGGAAACAGCAGCAGGTCCTAACCCTTCTTTGTACTAGGGTGTGTCAGTTACTGATCCCAGAACTGCTACGCACTAAGACTGCCTGAGGAAAGCAAGAGAAGAGAGACACCATTAGCCTTTCCTGCAAGGCACAGAAAACTCACTTCTGCTGCCTCACATCACTAGTGTCTCAATAACACTTTGGCATCAATGTGTAAAAAATCAACTCCAATAACCCACCTTGAAAACAGATACATATAAAAAATTACAAATGCATATTGTACTGACATGTTCTCCTATCTCAGTGCCTGAAAACCCAACCCTTCTTTGACATGTCTATCTATGTAGGGTTAATTCCATAACATCTGTGGATTTTTTCTCCAAAACAAATTTTCAACAAAATTTTCAGCAAAATTATCTGTTTAATGTAAAACCACCCCCATGATACATGTATGGTACAAACACTAAATACGTAAAGACGTATGTTACAGGGAGCTTTCTGATGCAAATTATGACTATAGAAGAAAACACTAAGCCATACCCTACAATCTGATATTGCAGTTGAAAGAATAAATAAAATAAAAATTACACAACCCAGCAATACAATCTTAATGTGTGAAACATAGAACAGTAACAAGGGCTGATATCTGTGCCAAGGTTGAGGGTCTGTTCTGAGCAGCACTAAGCGAAGAAATACAGGCAGGCATGAGAGTTTAACTAAAGCTCATCCCCAGGTTTTTCTGTATTTCATGGCATGGGCAATTTATTTTTAGAGTCTTAATTCTCTAGAGAGAGAAAAAGACCAAGCCAACAGTAAGTCTTCCACTTACTCCAGCCATGAAGGACATTAACCTTAAGAGTTCCTGACCAGACCACAGCTTGTGGTGCTGTTTCCTTTAAATGTGAAGCTTGCTGTCTTTAAAAACTGATAGCAGAACAGTTCCATAAGAAGGGAAGCTGAATAGATTTGTTAGTGCTGCTTGGCTGGCTTGGGTGGGGCTTTTTGTGCTTTTATCTCTCACTAATTTTATTCCCATAGCACACATAAAATCATAGCGGGAGAAACATGTTCTCAAGCAAAGCAATTTTTCAGTAGTTTTGCAGTGCTATGGTTATGCACAAACATATGCACTCAGGAAGAGTTGGTGGATTTCTTATTTCTTCTCCTGGTATCATAATTTCTTTCAGCATAAAGAAGCTAATTTTCTTCAAATAGGACTTCATTGTCATTCACATAACAAGCTAAGTTGATTTAACAAACTCTGCTTAATCAAAAATTAAATTATTCAAAAGGGCAAAAGAATATATAGTGTACTGAGTCTATTCCTACATTACCAGCAACTGTACCTCCAACAAGGTCAGAGAACACTATTCCAGAAAACAGAAACTACGTGCTAAACCATTTACTGAAAGTACACTGATTATTACAAATGCATTCAGTATTAATAAAGTGTCTGACAGCACTTTGTTTTCTTCACAAGCGTGACATTGTTAAAAATGGAAAGACAGTTTAATAAAGCAAGCAGAATTATTGGGGAAAGTTTGCAACACAAATTAAAAAGATACTTAAAAAAAAAAAAAAATTCAGCACTTAATTGGCCCTACTTCCTCATTTTGCTGGCTTGAATAATTCTGCCCCTAGACTTTTCTTCCATGCATTCTGTTTGCTCTTTTACTGCAGGCAGCAGGCATGTGATGCATTTAGCAGGTATAAGATTCAGAGGATGTAAAATTTTGAATTCTTCTTCCCTGCCCCCCAGTATTATAGGTCTGGCTGATCCCTCCTTGGCAAATATTTATCTTGTTTGGCAATTTATCACTGGTCAAAATAATAAAAACTTCTCACAGGCCCAACAAGTCTTCCACGATACTTGTGGACTTTTAGCCACAGTGTCTTTGCACCTTGTGCAGAGGTGAACTCAAAATATTATAGATGAGATTTAATCCCTTTTAGAAAGTTATGAATTTTTGGGTTTTGTCACTTTGCATGGTGACAGACCAGACTATAGCTCAAAACTTCTGTCTTCTATGGTTTACAGAGCTTTAGCTACTAAATATTTGTCTATTAGACACGTTTCCTCCTCCTCCTGCTGCATCTTATGTTTCCTCACTTAACTGAAGTCAAATTTACAGATCTGTTTTCTCTCAAAAATAGTTGAGAGTAGCCTTAGGATATTGGAGGCTCAAGCCATTAGAACTTACCACATCATCACAGAATAATAAAAGAGAATAAAAAGCAAAACTTTGTCAAGCCACACATGTACAAAAACCATGACACAGTAATGAGCTGTAAGTAACTTGACCTCACTTTACCTGAGGCTAATTTTCTACTGTGGGGAAATTGCTGTCCATCTATTTGGAATTCATTGAAAGATTAGGGCCAAAACACTCCACAGCCAAGACAGGGATGCTAATTCTATCCAACTCTTCTATATCACACACAGCAATCATTTCTTTGGCCTTTACAAACAGGTCTGGCTAGAAAATGAAGATAAAATATTTGAATGAAAAATGAGGAAAATTACTTTCTGGCAAACATTTTATACTCATGAGGTCTAGTTTATTTTGATACAATTAAATTTTAAAGACCACCTCTTTCCAAAAATGAATTGGTTCCTATGGAGGCAACAGACCTAGAGGGATGTCCTTGAAAGGACAAGACATACGGCTAGAGGTAAAAATACCATCTGTACACTACGCGAGACATTGTAAACATCTTTCATTTCCATTATATATTTTACTGCAGATAGTAAAAATAGAGATACTATGCAGAATATTAAGTCTATTGAAACAGACAGTACGATTTTTTTATCTACTCATGTCTTTTAAGTTTTGGTTTGCTTTAGCCAGGAATGCTCATATCAAACATACTACACAAAAAGCTAACAAAAGAAAATAAAGTTTTACTTTTTAAAAAACAATAAAACAAACAAACAAAACCCAACAACTTTATCAGAAACTATATATTCTACCTGACTAAATTAATTTGATTGATGTTGTATAACAATATCTGGTGGAGTGAAACTTCCACTTTTGCCTTTCCACGGTGTTTGAACAGCACACTTACAGAAGTAAGGGACAGCATGCAGTGAATTACAAGACACTATGTGGCTGGCAAGAAAGCTAGTTAGAAGTGATTCTTCTTACTCCCTTCCACATACTCCACAGAAGTTTGGTGACTTGAAGCCCAGTAGCACTTCACACATCCTAAGGTTTTCAATAATTCAGTATCTATCTCACAGGAAGACCTTGCTGAGATTTATAAACTTGTTGTGTTCTACTGGATAGTTCCTTTTGCAATGTAGGCGCTGCTCTACAAGCTGTGATAACTGCTTATTTCTGTTCAAACAGTGCCATAGTCTGTTCATCCAGCTGACTGTTAGAATATTCAGTGGAGTCAGATACCTTGACCCTGAAGCACCAATAGAAATCCAAGTTCTCACCACTCTGGTTTCATAGTTGAAGGGGTAACCATTACAATCTTTCTTTCCTCCCCTCTAAACCAGTGACACCTGAATTTAGAGAAGCTATTTAAGTGGCCCTAGTCCAGTACTAACTGTAGCATCTCTTAAGGCTTGAATCCTGGATGTTTCACCTCATCAACTCTTAGAGTGCTGTAACAAAAGAAAGTGCAAAGATCTCTTTTGTGTTTAAAAAAAAAAAAGTAACCAATTAACCAAACTCTCAAATCACTGGCAGCAATAACAAAGAGTTCATTGTTACGGGAACATTCCACACTGAGAATCCTGAGTTGAGAAAGGTATATCCAATAATGCAAAACTACATACCTAGAGAAGCTATGAACAAAAGTTTCCTGTTGATTTTACTGAAGGAGGGAAGAGATGAAGCCACTGGGACTTGGCAGTCCTGGTTTTCCCTTACCTGACCCAGACTACTTTTTTTTTTAATTACCATTATTTTTAATGTTAGGCCAGAGTGTTAGTATTACTGTACTGTTATGGGAAAGGAAAAACTGTGGGACAGATTACAGACTTCTCTCCAATAACTTGTTGCATTACACTCTTGTTGCTTTACAGTCTGAAAGGTATTATAAATTACCATAAGTAATCTGTGTTTCAGAACATGGATAAAGAAAAAAAATACTTTGATCTAAGTAAAAAAATAAACCCCAAACATCTCTCTACTGCAATTTTTCCTCCTTGCCCCCCGAGATTCACATGATTCATGGAGTCAGCAGCATATTATAAAACTACATGAAGATAAGAAAGCTAGTAGTATCAACCAAATAGCCTGCGTGCATTTCTTGAACAGTGAAGTGCATTCATGAATAAAAACCATGCTTCATTGGGCTAAGCATGTTCTTAGAAACTAGGTCAAAATCTATTCACATTGACACACAGCAGCAATTTTCTAAGGCTGGAAATGTCAATGCCTATCTTGATTTGTAAATCTCCAGGCAAACTTCTATGCATAAGCAGGTATCAGGGCCACTGTTTGAACTGCAGAGCTCTCAGGAATCAAGTAGCAGCAGCAGCAATATATACTAGCAGAAGAATAAAAAAGTTAAGCTAATGCATTTCAGCTATGTGTATTTGCCATTTTGACTTAAACATATGTTACAATATGATATGTATATTGATCAGAATATAAAATAATTAATTAAAATATTAGGGCATTTTTTGAACTTCACTACTTGAGAGGAAGAATCTCTATTATAATCTGTTTATCCTTATAAACATATAGGTTTGTAAGTATAAACATATAAACAGGAAGTGAAAAGGGAAATTGTATCACTGTACTCTTCCTTACAGCCTAATGAGCTGGTCTCATCTCCCAGATTCTTCCCTATTATTTTTCAGTACCCTCCATCCTGAAAATTACTTTCAACATTTTTTCCCCTCTGGCATTGCTTCACCTTTCTGCTACAAGCTCTTCCTGCTCATACAATAGAATGTCACATTCCAAGACTGTTTGGGTAGCAGTCACTTCATATTATGTCTTAATTTTGACTGCTTCCTAATACAACTCTTTTTGTTTCAAACGAGGGTAAGCAAAGAATCAGTTTGGATGCTCTTCTAAACAACAGAGAAGTAGGTAGAACTCATCATACAAGCTTTCAGTACAAACAGAATAGATGTGAGCAGAGGGTGCCTAATTTCACCTTACTCACTTATTCACCTGGAAAAAAAGACATATAGGGCAAGGAAGAACAACTACAAAATGTTGAAGTCATTAACTGGCTGACATACTTTGATAAGTACACATGTCCATTGCATTATTTCAGGGAGAGGTTAGGAAGACTGAGAAGTGTGCAAGCTGGAAATTTTTTTCAAAATTTATTACCTCAGACAGTTCATAATAATTAAGGACATTTCAATCAAGCAAAAAAGTGGAAACTACATTTCTATCTTTTTTCAGGAGAAAGATTTGGAAATCTTGCCCATTCTTCTGTGTAACTCTAATTCCAGTTTAGGCTGCTTAGGCACTCATAAACTGAGAATTTTCATACAAAGGGAAATTTTGATTGCTTCTGTATTTCCTGTGCTTAAGTGTATTCCAGTACATTTAAACAGTAATTCTATCAAAAATAAATTATATCCATTAGCTGACTTTATTAGATATACTCGAAAGATAATATGATTGCTATAATTGATTTTATTATTTTTGCACCATTTCAATGAAAGTTGATTTAATATTGAATTCTCTCTAAAAGAACTTCCTGGGTTTAATAGTGCACACTTTGATAATTTTAAAACAAGTACTCATTAAGTCCATTTATCTAACATTTTTAATAAAATATGAGGGACTAGATCAGCATGATTTATGTTCACTGCATTGCCAATTGCATTCTGGCCATATTTAGAATGCAAGATTTGTATTTATATTCAATAGCAAGTATATTCTGTAAAGCTGCATAGATCTACCCACTGTCATTACAGACATAGCCTCAACATAGAACAAATCATTAAAAAAAAAAAAGTCAGTCTGCTTCTGTCCCTGACTTTCCATGTGGAAAAGTAATTAGAAAAACAAAACAAAAACAAACAACACCCCCAAAAAAAACCCAAAGCAAAACCAAAAAACACCCAGAGAAAACAAAACAAAACAAAAAACAAACACCAAATCAACACAAAACCATAAGACAAAAAAATTAAAAAAAACCAAACACAAAACCATAGACAAAGATATTATATGTTGCATTTGTAAATATAAAATATACAAGAGTATTTTTATTTTATTACAAAGTTCTTTCAGCAGAACATGCCATATCTCCTTCAAAGTCTTTCAAGAAATAAGCAAAACATTAGTAGAAATACCACATGTACAGTATCATGGTGATCCTAAACTCTCATATAGGATAAGATTGGACAAGTAAGACATGATACATAATGTCACAGCTTGATTCTTCCTCCTGATCTAGCCACCACCACTTTGAAGCCCTAAAAGTTCCCTTTTATAACAAGCAACACTGGACAGTTTCACAGACAACAAATTACCCTTCGTTTACAGGCTCAGATGGAAACCTAGTAAAGGACACAATGGGCAAGGTAACCCTAAATTCAATTCAGTGCCAGTACTAACAGTCTCAGTTTAAAGAAAAAAAAAAAAAGCAAGCACCCTCAACTCATGCATATACAGCAAACCAGAAAGTACCCCCAAAGTCACTATAGCACATATAAGCCTTGCTACTTAGAATTACACAGGTCTACTGTCTTTCGCATTAAGGATTTTACTTCATAACTTTACTTGTCAATCTTACAGTCACTTATTTTATGCTGTGCTTCTGCTAAATTAGAGTTGGAGAATTGTATTCCACTCCCATAATACTTAAAACTGTAAGCAACGACAGTTGAAAGAAAAATAAATTTCTCCAGGAGTTAGTTGTTAAGCAGCTGAATAGCCTATAGCTGAAATGATAGCTGTCAATTTACGTTTCTACATTGTTGGACATAATAGAAGTTTCTCTAAATTGATGAAACTCACTGTAACCAATTTTCAGCTCCTATCAGTCATATCTGGAGCCACACTAGTATGCTGCTGGGTACTGGAGTGTAGCAAATACCTTGAGATAGTCAAAGAGAAAAAGTATTTACTGAACTTACATGAACAATTAGTCACACCGTTGGCAACATTTCTGTTCAGAGACAAGACCTTAGTTTTTTATTAAAGATAATTTTGAAAAGTTTCTAAAAATATATAGTTATTAACATTACACATTATTAGTTGCTGCCTAATTAAAAAAAAAAAAAAAAAAAAAAGAAGATAAGTTCTATTTTATCATGTCTGCCAATTCTTTATCATAACAAGCAGGTTAAATGTGTGTGGGGTTTTGTTTATGTTTTCTTTTTACCCCACCACACAGGCCAACTGAGCTCTGTTTTATTCAAATGTTCTTCCGTGTACTGTGACTACCAAAATTTTGAAGTGCACTTCTGAAACAGATTCAATTTCTGCATGGCTTCTGCAGGGAATGCAGAAGTAAGGACATGTAAATGAGCAAGTACAAGGAAGGAGCAGCAGTAGCTACAAATGCTTGCATATATGATATAATTTTTCTTATGGTCTGTTATGCTAATAAGATACAGGCAACTAATACATGTCAGCAACCCCTTCATTGAAGTAGCAGTTATCATCTTAAGTTTTGGTTAGTATTGCCACAGACAAAAGTAGGGAGGAGAGAGAAGAGATAAGTTTGAGATGTACAGAAGGTGTGATAATGTTTTCACATCTGAAATTATACACGACAAAAACAAAGCCTAGAATGGAGGGGCAGCGTTGGGGTGTGACAAAGTCAGAGGAAAATGCTATGAGAAGTGGGGTCAGAAGTACTGTATGTCTGATGAGCTGTCTAAGTGGGCAATCAGGCCAGAAAACTATGAAGACAAAGGCTGCAGAAATGAGGCAAAAGGGCTCAATTAAAAACTCAGAGAAGCACAGAAAGATCTCCTGGTAACCAGAAAAATGAAATGGCATATGGAAATTGAAGCATGAAGACCAAAGCTTTACTATTTTTTCCAAGCTGTGAAGCAACCCCTATTTCAGTAAAATTTCAGTTGCATTAGTAAACTGTGTTGCCTACCAAGACCAGACCCTTTTAGGCTTAGTACTGGATCTGCCTGAAGAGTTCCAGGGATAGCATAAGCCATTCAATAGCAAGTATCTTGATTTTGAATAATGCATGTACACCCCATATATGGGATATCACAGCCATTACTCAGACCTGGTTTTGTCACTAAATATGAGTTACTTAAAAAGAAAAAAAAAAAAAATTAAAAAGAAGTGTGAGCTAGGGCAACAAGGCATAACAACATACGAAACCCATCATTAAAGATTACACTCAAAAGATCAAGACAGAAGTACTTAGCACCTCCAGCAGGGACTTTGCCCAGTAGCAGTACATCTTAAGAAACACTTAGATCTTTGTCTTGCAAAGAGGGAGCACACACACACACAAAACAAAGCAAAAACAATTAAAAACCACCAAACCACCACCGCCACCAAAAATATGTATGTTCTAGTTAACCAATGAAATTGCTTTGAATGACCTGCCCCACTTCAGCATGAGAACAGAGTCTGCAAGTCCAGAGACCTCTGTAACGAGGAACAGAAACTCACAGGGTAACGTGAGTAATTTTCACTTGACTCCAACTCCACACTCAAACTTGTGAGATTGGAAACTAGGTATATTTAATATGTACTACGAGATTAGTACATACTCCTGATTTTGCAAAGGTGTTTTTATTTACACATACTTTAAAACAGCAGTTTTCATTAACATTGCATAATTTCACAAACAGAAGACTCTGATTTGTCAAGGTCGATACAAACTTTTTGAGAATTTCAACAATACATCATCTCAACATTTATAAACCTTAGCTTGCCAAAAGCTTTGCATGAAGTCCAAACACTTAAGAATCATTTTGCAAAACTATACATACAGCCAAGCCTGTCTGTGCCTGCTGTGAAGGACAGCTAGCAAAGGAGGAAAACCAGTTTATGGTCTAGAAAATTAAGCTTTTTTTTTTTTTTTTTTGATGGCTTTGATAGTGCACACACATCATCTGTAGAAAAGGGTTAATTAGACTAGCTTTGTGTCTAAGCTGAATGCACAAAATCTCTGCATACCTCTCTAACTGTACACTAATTTATATTTTCAACAGAATTCTTATCTTGATATCTATTGCTCCTTCTTGTTTTATTTTTGGTATAAGTAATAAGCACAAATAATATGCTGCATATGCAACTGAGAAGTTAACTCCTACAGTATACAATTTATTCCCTAAGACTAATTGTCTAAATTGTAACCGCCAGCACTGAAACATACAGTAAGGATGCCCTGCTACCTAATCACTGTGCTGGAGAAATTTTTCTGCTTTCCTGGTGACAGTGAAACCTCTGTCCAATACAGTTAAAACACTGTCTATTAATAAGGACCAGTTCATGCTTTTAATTTTCTTGAGTCTAATATAGTACAAACATCAATACTCTGCACGCATAATGAAAGTAACTCAAAGTACATTGAAAACACAAATGTGGATAATTATTCTTTATCAAGTTCATTGATTTCAGTAGACAGATTCAGCTAATTACCAATAGGAGGTAGCTCATGTCAGAATAGAAAATAAAATACAAGCCTCAAAAGTCTTCTGTTTTCAATGCTGCTGCAGAAAAGTTTAATAGTATAAGTTCCTTCAACCCACACGTATTGATGTGTCCCATCTTGCTTAAGAAAAAAAAAAAATGTTTCTATCCAAGACTTACCTTTGGCAGTCATTTCTAAGATTAAATGGAAACCCACTTCATTAATCTTGCAATAGGTGCCAAAGATTGAAACCCAGCTACTACAGATTTCAGCCCCTATGAAAATACTCTAAAAACCTCATAGAAAGACTCCCTCTTGTTCTTCAGGGAATGCTGGCCTATTTCAAAAATGTTTGGTGGATTTTTAAATTTATTTTTCTTCTAAACCAAGGGGCTCACACCATTTAATGAAACAAATAATGACTTATTTTAACCATATTAGAATCATAGAATCATTAGAGTTGGAAAGGACCTCTAGGATCATCAAGTCCAACCTTCACCCCGACATCTATCTGTCCATTAGACCATAGCCTCAAGTGATACGTCCTCTCGTTTTTAAAACACCTCCAGGGATGATGACTCCACTACCTCCATGGGCAGCCTGTTCCAGTGCCTAACCACTCTCTCAGGAAGAAATTCTTCCTAATATCCAATCTAAACCTTCCATGATGCAACTTTAGGCAATTTCCTCTCATTTTATCATTAGTAATTTGGGAGAAGAGACCACCACCAGCCTCACTACAACCTCCTTTTAGGTGGTTGTGGAGAGCAATAAGATCTCCTCTCAGTCTCCCCTTCTCTAGACTAAACAACCCCAGTTCCCTCAGCCTCTCCTCAGAAGGCATGCTTTCCAGACCCCTCACCAGCTTTG
>JANHGN010023657.1:0-35571 GCA_024605025.1 Megaceryle maxima | reverse complement strand
TTTTTTTTACCAAACTGCTTCAGGACTATGAAACATCAGCCATAAATCATTCATACTGCTTTGTTTTCCTTCTAGTGTGTGCTTTGGGTACATAAAATGATTTAAATGATACCTGTCCAATATAATTTTCCATTACAGAAATAGCTTGCAAGTTTTCACTGTGATTTGAAAATATGTGTTAAAGACAAATAATCAATTGCAATCTATTTACTAGCTTAATTATTTGAATACTTCACCTCATATTTTCTTGGTTAATTACTGATTTCTATACTGCTGTGTAATTGAAACAATAAAGAAAAAAAATACTCAGAGTGTCTAAAATCACCATTTTAGAAATCAGAAGCCTTCTGTACTCAAGATAGAACAGCCTGTTCCTTAATATTTTTTTTTTTTGGAAACAGCACGAGTTCACTATTGCAGACCCAGAGAGCAAGTGAGAAACTTCTGAATTTGAAACTCAGGAGTGTCATGCTTTCTTCTAGAATTATTTAAATGGAGATTTGCCACAGTTTACAGTTTATAGACTAAATCCCAAGAAGTCCTACCTAATCCTCTTTTTCTTTTTTTTTTTTTTTTTTTCCTCCTATAGCTAGAAAAACAAATTTCAGTCGTGGTAATGTGGTTACAATCTATTTGAATATATTGTTTACCACAACAAATAGCATTTATAACAATGCACAGAGCAAGAAAACTACATTTTTCACTAGTTTTATATGTTTATTCTTGCTGAGACAGGAAGTCATTTATTCTGCCTTGCAGAACATTTAATCCGTTTTACCATTCAGATCCAACAGGATTTAAGGATGTACAACATCTCATGGGGCAGGACCTGAGAGCATTCCAAGAAAAACCCTATTTTAACCAGCTTTACACCCCCAGCAGGACACCACTTCTGGAATGATTTTATCTGTTATTTTTAGAACTGATAATTACTCATTTTCACATACTCATTTCTAAAAACTGGCAAGTATATGAAATATCCTATTAAAAATCAGGGATAAGATTGTTTCCTCTTCTTTTCTAATAGTGTAACAAAGTAGGATTGTTTTGTATAGAGAACATAAATTTCTTCACTTTCACCAGTTCAAACTGATATGCCTTATTTGGCCTTGGCATACTTACTCCTCTTTAATCTACAAAAAAAACTCCACCTAAATCCCAATTTATTTGACAGGAATGACCTACTTGACAACCTCCTGTTTCAAACCTTTGGTACAAGCATTAGTTAATTCCCTCTGTTGTGTGTGGTTTTAGACAATAATCTATTTGAATGTGGTACTTAGTTTTGTATTGAGTTTTCTAAACCAAAGCACTAAGTGCATTTAATTTGTCTTTATTTTCATTCTGCTAAGAAACAGATGTTTAGTAGGCACGGGCTGTCTCACAAGGAGGGTAAAGGAGGACAGTCAAATTAGTTTTAGCTCCCTTGTTGAACTGAGCAACAGAAAAAAAAAGAACTAAGCTAGAATATAGAGAAAAATCAAAGTAAAAATCCTAGTCTAACCTCAGTAAATCAGCAGGTGCTTAATTACTTAAAAAGAATTAGAAGGTGGCAGACAACAGGTTTATACTAGACCTTCCCAGCACGGCACAGGATTTTGAAGAACACCTTGATCAAATCTCTTGTGTCGGGAAGACCAGTATTAAAAGGGACAGTGTTAAAATCTGAGTAGATGCAACACAATCTATCTTTTCAAATTGTAGTTTGTTGTAGTAGACACATGCTTTTGTATCTCTGTCCTGTAAAGATTATCACATTACAGCCTGACTAGCCTGAGGTCTGGACCTTCTACCATATTGCTATTGGGACTGAGGAGCATGAGGAAGGAGGGAAGAAGAAGAGATCTCTCTGCCTATGTGCAACAGGCCTGTGATCTGTTTTTTGTCTTAGAAAACCCTACTGTGCTTGCACTAATGTAGAAAGGTTAGGAACAGAAATCCAGAAATTACACATTTTCCAGCCATTCATTCACCAATTGATAAACAGTTCATAGGAAAGGGACTTGATACACACTGTTCATATTACCCTATACTTAGTCTTTCAGATTTTGAAGTAGAAACCTGTGTCTTTTGACAAAAATCTGTTTGGCTAAGACTTTTCATTCTCTCCTCCCTGCTTTATTTGCTCGTCGCATTAAAATTACTATTTTTTACATACAAAGCTAAAAACAAAGCATAAAAGATATTTAAATAATACTTTACGTAACAAGCTCCTTTTGAGAAATGAGAATATTAAAATTTCAAAAGTACAGTCACAGCAAGTGGTAGGTGAGCAACGAAGATAAATCAAATCCTATTTCTTGCCATGCTGTGAAAAAGACGGCTGGCTTTTAATCATCATGATGTGCCATATGTAAATTCCATCAAAGAAGAAGTTTGGTAAATGTTATATTTCATAACCACAGGGAAGGAAGCTATTTATAAACATCAATTAAATTACATAATCTAGTCTAAAGTCATTAATAATAAAACTATTAATCTAGGTAGACAATATTCTCATATGGAATAGTTTTTGAAATACACTTTCAAACGCATATTTAACTAAGAAAGTATTACAGGTTTTCTACTCAAGGTCATTTTAACCTGTCTCACATTTTCTGTGATGAGTAAGTAAAGTTTTCCAGAAAAAAAAAAAAAAAAAAAAAAATGCACAAAGCACTCATAAACCTAGAACCAGTTTCACCAAAAAATTGAGAATTTTTCCATCAGCACCTATGCTTTATACGCCATCAGAAGTCTATACGTGTACGTATGCAGCTTAAGTGCTAATTTGTGTTGTGCTTTGCCAGTCTCAGGAAGCATTTGGAGATGCAAATGTTATGCTTCACAAAATTTCAAGGAAGTCTGTAATCATCTATGTAATAGTAAGTAAAGCTTTGTCATAGAATAGTTTATCTGCCCAGTCTCAAATGGGTAAGATAAACTGAGACTAAATCTTTAAGCCCTACTTAATGGGCTAACATTTAAAATTACCCTTCTTCACAGAAAAGAAGCTAAATTCAGCAGGTTTCAAACAGACATTATAGTGCAAAGCATGAGAGATGGCTAGCGAAAACTGGTAGAGGCCTTCTTGCAGTAATGGAATTCACAGGTTACCCACTGGATGACCCAGGGAACACATGAGGATATATCACTTTTCTATGTAATAAAGGAATTTATTTCTTTTCTATAGACAACAGGCTTCAGAAACAAAATTTCTAAAAGCCAACATCAAAGCATACCCTAAAACCCAAAGAACCCATCAAAAAGCCTCACCACTTTCCAGATATTCTGTTCTTTTTTTTTTGTTCTTTTTTTTTTCCTTCTGCCTATTAAAAAAAAAAACATAAAAATCAAATCTAGTTCACATTCTCACCATAAAATTTATAGAACTCTGTGTTTGTTTTCCATGACACGGGAACAAACATTTTCAGCTACACATTTAAAATCAAAGGTTTTATTCTAATGAGTTTTGTGAAGGGAGAAAAAAAATCTCCATATTTTCAGCACACTCAGCAGTGTCTGTGTGCATAAACTGAGACCTGTCATATCTGCCTTGTTATTAGGAGAAATTTAATGCTTCACCTCTTTCTAATGTTTGTTGTTTTTCTTATAACTGGTGTGTAGATTGAGTGGCAGGTGACATTTCATAAGATTGAAATAAGGCAAGAAATTAATCAAATTAATATATTCATTTTCTAATGTATAATGAGACATTTGCATATAAAATGCAAGAGTCTGCAGGTACAAAATTACTCTAAATAACAGGGAACATCATGAACTGCATTTCTTAACATTTTTACATACATGTGGTATATGTGTGTACACACACACACACACACATATATACACACATATACACAAATCCCCATCACAGAGACAGCTTTTAAAACCCTGAAACCCTGGCTAATTTATACAGTGGGTTGTACTGAGGAAGTGATAATGCTCACCCCCCTCTATGCATCACAGTATGTAAGATACCACACTGTAACATTCTGTAGGGGACCTACAGAGATACTTATATATCATCTGCAAAGGCAGTCTCTGATCTGTCCTTGTAGACAAAGGAAATTCACTTTACAATGCCAAATTATATTCCAAAGGTAAGCTTCAGGTCTGATCCTGTAAAAGGAGTTAGGCAGATCCTTATTCACTTATGAAATGCCATGGAGATCAATGAAAACCTGGTGGAGGGTTCAGCGTCTTACCACTTGACCTCTTTGCAGAAGTACAGACTTACTGAAATGTAAGGCATCCAGGACATGGAATTCCATATAGAAAAGAAAGAGACCGCAAATTAACAGATCTACCAGAACTGCTAAGAATAATACACTGCCTAGGCTGCACTAAAAAAATACCACAGGAAAGTAGCACTTAAACAGTAGGAGTTTCAAGGCTACTTGCCAGTTCCTATTTTATGATGTTGCCAGTGTATTATGCAGTGATACAGGGAAAAAAAATAAGCTGATTTGTTTAGTCAATAATTGAAAAATCTGTGTGTCTACAATAGATTTACAGTGTAACAAGATTCAGTTACTGTAATCAATAACCAGTGTTTCTGTCTAAAAATAAAGGGCAGTCTTTTATTTATGAACCAAAGAGAGATAGACCTTATTAAAGATGCAACATAAAGCTGTAAAATAGGAACTCTAACATATGGTATGAATTCACATAAATACAGCAGTTTTAGGCAGTTGGAGCTGAGTTATAGAGCTAACTACACACCTTTGGCTTTGCACAGGAATTCATGAATTATTGGTATTTTAGTTCACATAGGTGTGTAACCTATAAAAAGTCAAAATTCTATCCTCAGAAAAAAAAATAAAAACAAACTTGAGAAAAGAGCTATCAAATACTATAGAAAGGTATTAAAAAATATATGTTTTGAAAAAAGGCAAGCTTTAGGCAGAGGAATAGTAGGCAGTGTCTACAAATGCAGCATACCTGTAGGAAACCTGGAATTTCAACATCACATCTATATCTGAAAATAAATTCTTTATTTTCTTCACTTCCTCTGGTAGCAACTGTGTGCACCACTCTTTCTGCATACACTCTATGCTAACAGGCTACTTAAAAGTAAGACCTGAGTTTATATTATGATTCACCCCACTAACCCTCTGCTTAAAATAGTAGCAGTCCTCACTTCCCTTCTGGTGGCAGAAGAGGACTTCAGCCTATAGCTGCTGTTTCTCAGTATGTCAGGGACACCACTGGTTTAGCAGTGTGATGACTCACCAAATTTACAGTGTTAATGAATTCTTCTTAAGGATATACATTTGATATCCTGTGTTAAACTAGGAAGAGCACTGGCAAGCATTGAGTAACCCCCTACTCCATTCTACCATCTACAGGATCATACCAGACCATTACATAGACGTGTAGGACAGTGCAGGAGCAAATGACTTCAAATCCCCTACATCAGCCTGCCACTCTTTCACAATTGTTCAAAAGTTGACTAGATACACAAGGGAATGCACTTAAATCCAAATCCATGCTTGCTTCTCAATGTAACAGTGCAAAGAGTAAGAGACACCCTCTTACCTGGAATGGGGCCAAAATCAGTCTCCTGCAGAACTGCTTTTTAAGGGTACTTTATGGGTATATGTATAACCATAAATTTATGTATACATACACACATATGTATGAGATTATTCAACAGTTAAAATAAACTTTGAAAATAGTGAAAAAATAGTAATAGTGTAAATAATGAAAACTGACTGTACTAGCATTGAGGAATTTGCTGATCCATTTGAGCCAGACTGTCAGTTAATGCTTGGGGTTTTACAGTTTCTGCTTGCAGAGGAAACTAATGGTAGAATCAGTAGTTCTCTGATACAGAAATCATTGCTATTTACAAGGAGCATATGAAAAACTATTTTCTGAATACAGTAGGAATCTTAGATTTGGCCTTGAGAAAGCATGAACTTATCAGGAAATATTAATATGAAGAATTCTTTTAACCCACTTACAGTAATGTTACAAGTGTTTTTGTAACACTTTGCCAGGCTTCTTTATTATGTCTGGTCTTTTATACTTTTGTAGAATTTATATGCCTCTGTCAACATCTGCTTCTACATTTTCATATAATCTCATAATTACCTTTAAGTTGTGTTTTCTGCAGTGCCTATTATTTCATCTCTCTCTTCTACAGTGAAGCTCTATTTCATTTCAGGTTTCTTTTCAGTGAGGGGTGGCAAGGAGGCATGAGGAATGCTTATTCCTTGCCTGTGTCTTTACTACTCCCATCCTATTCCTGCAAGTCCAAATCCTACAAGTACTCACAACTTTGCATACTGCTTGCTCTCACAGAGCTGTCCTTGAATACTTCAAACTCCTCTTTCATTTTTAAGCGTCACTATTCCACACACTTGCTTCTGAAAGCAAAAATATTTCCTATTATGATTTTAATTCCTAGAAGAGATATAGAACAACTCAACTGTATCTCTATTAATCCTACAGAGAAATACACTTGGTAGAAAGAAACGAGTGTAAACAGTAAGGACAAGGTAGAAAAATAGTTACATGTCAGCACAGCAGGGATAGAAGCTACAACTCTATTAAACTCTTAATAGAGGTGTTTAAATTAAAATACCCCTTTGAGTGAAATTCTGCATTAATGTATGTTACCTTAGACTTCCCCTGCCTCCTTTCTCTCATCCTTCCAATGAACCCTGGGAAACATTTTAACCTTGTGCAGTGTAGTCAGCAATCCATCCCATGACTGATTGGCCCATATCAGGACTGAAGCAGACCCTATGGGTCAGTATCATGCAGCAAGGGGAATGATGAGGCACTGAATCTGCACTTGATAGGCAGACAAGATAAAAGATTGCAGACAGGATAAGGTGGATAATGGGCTCAGCTTCTGTCACCTCTTCTTGTGATGATTCTCAAACCAAAATACTGTTAAGAGTTCTTTTCCGTCAATTAAATGGGAGCTGAGGGGATATATGTAACTTGCCAAGGTCTGAACAGCTCAACCTCCAACAATTTCTTCAACAGAAAAGCCTCACTGAGAAAATGCAGTCAACATCCTAATTAAGCAAACTCATGTTTCCTTCTTCCCCACCTTCCCCACACTAACAGACGTCCACACAAAGGGTGCTCGTAAGTACCACCTACCCGGGATACTTCAAGAAATAGTTTAGACTGACGATGAAAAACACAGAGCCCTCAAGAACAAACAACATCTATTTACATTAGAGGACTTTTCACTACAGGAGCCACTTTGTTTTACTGAACAGACATGCTCAATCTACTAATACAAAGCCACATCGTTTTTCCGGAGAACAAAGTTGCTGCTTAAGCTACTTGTACCTATGTTTCCTTGAGTGATCACTTTCAGCTTGCTTTTATCATTAACACCTGGTGCCAACCTTAACACAGAAATAAAAGATTTAATAAAGGACAGATGAATTAAACCCCTTTTTTTCATTTCAGAAAAAAAGCTGTTCTTGAACTTACATGCACACTTCAGAGCAGGACAGAGTATCCAGCTTCTTATTACAGTGCCACTTTTTCAAGTTTAGGTCACCATTTGTCAGAAGAGCAGACAGAGTCCTACCAATAAAACACAGATGAGCAAATACCTGTGCACTTCTGCATTTGCACATGCGCACTTCATAACCACAGAAGGAAACCAGCAGTACAAGCAGCAAAGGATAAAACTTCTTCTCTGTAAACCACAGAAGTTCTACTGCCACAGCTAGGACATGCAATGCATTAAACGGTCTATGTGCGAGCAGTTGATTTCTTCAGTATTTCCAGAAATGGAAGGATATTACTTTGGTCACAAATAGAAGGGAGCATCAACAAAAAACAACTCAGGAAACCTCAATGACAAGAGAGGTGACCTCTATTAAAGTCACACAACTGTGTTTACTGAAAAACCCCATATTATAAGGCAACTCTAAAAGTCTTTGCTAATTTGAATAATGAAAAAAATCACCCCAGTGAAACCTCTGATTGAAGGAAAGCTTATTTCTGCAAGTGCAAGATGTTTCTGTAGTTACATTCAGGATATATCCTATTTTCTATTCTTTACAAGAGAAACAATTCAAAAAGTGGTTTTAATGAACTTCGCTCCAGTTTCTCATCAGGATTTCTCTTTAGGGAAAAAAAAAATAAATGTTTTGCCACAGGCATTTAGTCACCGGGTACTCAATGGCAAATTCTAGTAAATTAGGATCTCAAAGTTAATTTATTCAGAATTACCTATCTACAAACAAGAATGACCTAAATCCTTTACAGTTTCTCAGAAATTATATCCCAGTTTTCACCTTAACATATGCTTATCTTGTAATTGTCCACTATTTTAATAAATCACAAAATCTAGGTAATAATCTCAACTGAGAAATACTACAAGATGAAGATAGCTTCCCAGTGAACATTGCAGTTGTATAGATTCATAGCACGTAACCATATCTCTCACTGTTTATTGAATAAAATACAATAAAGGAGCATCAGAAGAATCCTGCATATAATTAATTTTCAGAGCAACAAATTAAGGCGTATTTTCATCTACTGATTTTTTCTACCTGAAATTCGTAATACCCAACTCAATTTTAAACAAGAAGTTTAAAACAGCAGCAATACCAAACATACAGTAAAACAAGCGATGCATTCATTCTTTATGCAGATAGCTTGAAAGCAAGTTGCTTCATTAGAATGGTTTGGCGATCCACGATGCTGACAATCATTCTCAAGCTTCACTTAAGTTGTGCCACTTAACACTAAATGGGATTTTGGACTCCTGCACTGTTTTATGACATGCACTTGAGGCAGAAGCAACACCATTCAAAAAAGTCTACCAGGATTCTTTGTAGAAATATACAATTCTATAAATTGGATGAGAAATAATGTCTGTGATGTTATATTGAATGAAGAGGTCTTGTAAAGGTAACAAAGTTGTCATTTAATTATGTAGACTACTTAAACTATGATTTTTTTTTTTCCTCAAAAGCTTTTAAAAGAAAGGATTATTAACATTTTAAGCAGCACCCTAAGGGCCAACAGCTAGCTGTGCAATTTAAGCGCATATGACACACATACACAAATATAAGTGTGTATGTCAGAGTAAATTATCATATTGTTACATGTATATAGCTCTTTAAAAAGAACATTATTCATTTGGTGGACTTGAATACTCAGATCTCCTACTGTTCCCAGAGGCTCACTCCTTTTAAGACAGCTACAAATAGGGCAAATCCTCCAGGAGAATCCCCTATGCCATCTATGCCATGGGGAGTTGAACACTCTTGGGAGACTGGGGTGTCAAACACACTAGTTTATAAATCAGCTAGGCACAGAGGCAAGTACTGCACCAGAGCTGCTCTCCTAAGGTGACTGAGGATCTGGCACCATCTTTAACTTCTAATGAGAAATTATGTGATTGTTGAGGACAGAAGTGCGAGGCACAGTGCGATGGGTGACTAGTCCCACTGGGTTGGAGATTCCCAAGTGGACTTCCCTGCATCTACCTGTATTAACTGACCACCACTGAATCAAATACAGACAGAAGCTGCGACACAAAGATCCTGTATTAGTAATGCTAATGTTAATAGAACATGCTGTTTTACAGCATTCTGAATCTCAAATAGAAATCACATATTATAATGAAATCTCCTCCCAATTTCAGCATGCACAGAGACAAAATCTGTATTTGTCTTCTCCAACTTTGGTTATTTTTCATTGCTGATTCTTCCTACAGTTAAGTTTGAAAGTCATGGCACTTTGCCAAAATGCATATTACATCTAAATCCATTTAGATGCATATTCTAGGCACTTGAGGTATTCTGGTATACTTTATTTACACAGTTTATTGCTATTTGTATTCTGTATATGCCTGTGAAAACATGCTTAGAAATAAGAGAAAGAAAAGATGAGGGGCAAAACAAAGAGTTTACGCATGGGGACAAATGTGGATCTAATACAACATTCAGGAGAAAACAAGTTATTTGATTTCTGGCATAGGCTTTTTTGCTTATCCATAAAATCAACTTTCAAAAATAGTGTTAAAAATAACTAAATATCCAGATATAGCTAGGTAATGATAGAAAGAAGAATCTGATTACAGGGTTATATACTAACCCTCTTTCAACATCTTCCTGAATATCACAGAATAACCAATTGTCTTTACTGTGAACAGCTTTCAGCCTCTGACAATTTCCATCATTACCAAAAACTTTTCTTCTGTTATTACTAAATTGAATTACAGCAAAATTTAAATGATAGAAGACAGATTTAAGAATACAATAGATAAACATCAGCTGGACTCATGCAAGAAGAGTGAGGGCCATGGAAATAAAAAGGAAGAAATAAAATTATATTAGTGTCTCTAAACCAGAAGATATAGTTGTAGAGTTATATAAAAAGATAAAACAAAGATAACATGTATAGACATATTAGCCAATGACTGTTACATGAGGCTTTACTATGTGGCCATAAAAACTAACTGTGGACAAACCTGGAACAGACAGTATGGCCTCTCAAAACTCTACCTCATCATTTCTAGTGATTCAGGAAGTCTGCTTTAAAAATGTAAACTTAAACTATTGGTGTTTGAATTTAAAAAGTGTCAGCTCAATGACAGACTGCCTCATCTTCTGGAGACTTACCCTCTGGAAGGATGAGGGGAGTAGACGACAGCATGACACCTACATAGAGCAAGGATTTGGACTCAATAATCCACAGCTTCCTTCCATTTTGAGATATTTTATGGTTCTATGATCTTACACTGATTTTACACTGAAGCTCATAACTCAAAGAAAAGGTTTTAATTCCATGCTTACTAACTAGACCTCAATTCAGGAAAGCTCTTCAGTACATACCTCCATCCATTCAGTGAGCATAAAAACAGGTTGAGCCTAAACACAGGCTCAAGTCTTCTGTGACTGCAAGGACTTACTTTAATGGGATTAAGTATATATTAAAATTAATTATTGCAGCAGAGCCTGCAAGAATGCAAAATACAATAGGAGAAATCTGGGTATTTTTTGGAAGAGTTTTACCTCGTGAGCTTCATGTTGCCGCTGAGATAGAGTGAAAGGTAATCAGACTGATTAACTGACAAACGTTTAACTTTCATTCACTCCTTTGTCAGCGCTGCCTACTGCACCATGCCAGGACCATTCTGCTTTGCAAATGCCAACGAAGAATACTTAATGAAGAAAGGTGAATAGAAGGTGGAATTATTTTGCTTTTTTGCATCATAATGTGGAACATTTGCTACTCATTCCCAATGCATATTTCTCCTTTTAAGGAATAGTTGCCACCTTAGAAGTTCCAACTCCTTGGTATTTTGTTTTATGCTGAGACTGAACTCTTTTTAGAAAAATACTTTCCAAAGAGAAATGAGCAGTACAGGAAGGGAAGGGGAAAAAAAAATAAATCCTTTTTACTAGTACAAGTGGTAATACAGCAATCAACTCATATTTTATTCTAACAGTACAAGGATTGCTGGTAGATTTTCCTGGAATCTGAGATATTTCTGGTTAATAACTGAAATATTTGGCCAATTATTCAACAAAAATAGCAAAACTATTCTGTAACAAAAGCTCTGTCTACTTACATACTTAAGTATAAAATTAAAAATTTGTGGGTTGAGTCTCTTGCAGCATTTAATTCATGTATTTGTAAGAATCTCTTAGAAAGTTTAATTCACTTATTTGTTTGCAACTTATTCTTCAACTCATCTTCTATATGATAGCAATAATCGTCAAGAAAAATATCCTTACACAATACTACTAAAACATTTTCTGTATTTATTCACAAATTAATGATCTACCATCAAAAAATCTCAAATAATTATGGGAATCTCACTGAACTTGGCATTTTCTAAATGACGGCATCAACACTTTACTGCTACCAAGCGTAAGCAATTAAAGACTTACAAAAAAATACATCAATTTCCTTTGAGGGAAGTGGTCTTAACTACGTCTTTGTATTTAGGCTTGAACTTAAACATCGTTCATTATAAAGAGACATAAGCTCATAGTTAAAAATCAGACTCATTCATTAAGCCCTCCTGCAGCGCAAGTGTCATAAGAATGTACGCAAAACATGTGGCGCCAAGATGAAGAAGCCTAAGATGATGATAGGTCAGCATTAATTGAAGAGAGAGCTAATACAAAACCAAAAATAACAAAATATTTATTTAACTAAAGAGTCTTCTTTTCACCTTCAGACACATAAAAATACTTATTTTTGGATTCCTACTGAAGTTCTAACATCTCTACTTCTATCCACTGACAAGCACTTAATAATGGCTTAGTAATAGGTCAGAAGAAAACAAATGTCAATGCCTATGTATAAGTTTTTTTTTGTTTTCTAATAAATCTTTAGGTGGACAAAATAAATCTAGACTTTTTTTTTTTTTCTACTACTTCAAAAGTACTTCAATAGAAGAAAATAAAGCATTCCACAGAAAGAATATCTCATTATTAATGTATAGGGAACTTGGGTATTATTATTTTTACAGTGGAATAAACACCCATGGAAATAAGTAAATTACATTATTGACTTTTGTGGGAGTCGACACAGCTGACTTCAAGGGAACATCCATACAGTCAAACAAATACGTGGTGTTAAAATGATTATGCCTTCTCAAATTATCTTTAACCAGCAACAAAATGTGCAGGCACAGACTTTAACATGGGTTAGCAACCACCATCACATGTATTCACATTACATGTGTGGTTTTAACAGTTTCATCTGAGATCCAAGCCTTCATCACCAGTGTCACCTATGCAGGATCATATTAACGATGACCTGCTGTTCAATGTAGCAAAAGGACTAGAACACCCTAAAGTACTGTTCTTTTCTGCATCGAACTTTGTCAAACCAAGTATGCAAAGGAAGAAGAAAAAAAAAAAAAAAAAAAGTAAGAAAAAAAGTGTCTTTTATGACTGGGTGACAGCAATGGAATTTTTTAATACTCAAATCAAGGGGAACAAAGAGAGCACTGATGGAAAGTTGAATAACTCAGATGAGGAACACTTAGTTGACTGTGTTCTACCAGAACTTTCTTTTTTGTTTGAAACCCTATGATCTGGAAAGCAACATATTTGCATTTACTCTTTAATGCATTAATAGCAGCTTAATTTTGAAGGTTTCTTGTTAAATAATCTAGTTAAAATTTAACTAGTATTTGATTGATATTAGAACAGTTTTAATTTAGCTTTCTAGCTTTATTTCTACTAAAATTACATAATTTGCAAAGTAACATTTTTTCTTTAATTATTAGCAGTAGACTATTAACAGTAGAGTAATTTTGCTGGCTTTTCTACTGAACAATTTGATTACTATAGAAACCTGCTTTACTTCAGATGGATTTGTGTGTACATGCATTAAGATTTTTATGGTCTGTCATTATAAGCTAAACTATGAGACAATAATCACAGGATGTCAGGGGTTGGAAGGGACCCTGGAGCTCTTCAAGTCCAACCCCCCTGCCAGAGCAGGATCATACAATCTAGCACAGGTCACACAGGAAGGCATCCAGGTGGGTCTTGAAAATCTCCAGAGAAGGAGACTCCACAACCTCTCCGGGGAGCCTGTTCCAGTGCTCTGTGACCCTTACAGTAAAGAAGTTCCTCCTCATGTTGAGGTGGAACTTCCTGTGCCCTAGCTTACATCCATTTCCCCTTGTCCTATCACAGGGCATGAGTGAGAATAGGCTGCCGCCCTCCTCCTGACACTCAGGCACTGTTATTTATAAACATTTATTAAATCCCCTCTTGGTCTTCTCTTCTCCAGACTAAAGAGCCCCAGGTGTCTCAGCCTTTCCTCATAAGGCATGTGCTCCAGTCCATTAATCATCCTTGTAGACCTCCATTGGACTCTTGAGTAGATACTTGTCCTTGAGCTGGGAAGCCCAGAACTGGATACAATATTCCAGGTGAGGTCTCACTAGCCTCACTGGCCTTCCTTGTTGCCTTCCTACATGCTATGATAACTTCTCTATAATTCTCAAAAGCAACAAGTCCCTTTTTCCATGAGCTGTACATTTCTTTCTTCCTTGAAATCTCCTTCAGAAGCTCCCTGCCCACCCATACAGGTTTCCTAGCACATCTACTCTCTTTTTTACTAAATGGAATGCACCTATCTTGGGCCTGGAGGAAGTGGTATTTAAAAGTTGACCAACTGTATTGGGCTCCTTTACCCTCAAAAGTCCTAGCCCATGGGATCCCTGCAAGTAGACCTTTGAAGAGTAGAAAGTTAGCCCTGCAGAAGTCCAGGCTTGTAATCCTACTTGTTACTTTGCTTCCACCTTGTATAATACTAAACTTTACCATGTCATGATCACTGTCACTAAGGCTGTTCCTGATCTTAATGTCCCCAACCAGTCCTTCCTTATTAGTTAATACAAGGTCCAGCAGCACACCTCTCCTTGTTGGTTCCTCCACTAGCTGCATCAAGAAGTTATCATCTATACACTACAAGAGCCTTCTGGACTGAGTATGCCTGGCTGTGTGGGCTTTCCAACAAATATCAGGGTAATTGAAGTCACCCATGACTAACAGGGAGCATGTTGTAGAAGCTACCTCCAGCTGACTGTAGAAGGCCTCATCAACATCTTCTTGGTTTGGTGGTCTGTAGTAGACACCCAGAACAATTTCACTCCCCTTTCCATGTCCCTTAATTCTTACCCACAAACTTTCAACCTGTTCTACCCTACCCCTCTGGATAAAGCCTAACACATTTCAGTTGCTCTCGCACATAAAGAGCAACACCAACACCTCACCTTGTTGGTCTATCTTTCCTGAATAGTACCCAGCCATTCATAACAACATTCCAGTCATGGAAGCTGTCCCACCATGTCTCAGTGATTGCAATTATATCATAGTCATGCATCTCAACATATATCTCTAACTCCTCCTGCTTATTCCCCATGCTCCATGCATTGGCATATAAGCATTTCAAAGAGGGAGTTTTTAGTTTTCATTCTTGTCATCCAATCATTCCCAGCCACCTCCGTGGCCACAAATCTAGAGAGCCCTGTGTGCCCATAGTCACATATACCACCACTATCCACCCGAAGTGGGACAGCAGACTGAAGGCCATCCCCAGGCTCATCTCTAGTGAGCCTGGTTTTATCCCCTTCCCCCTTCAAGCCTAGTTTAAAGTCCTTTCAACGAGCCCTGCCAACTCCTGTGCAATCCTTTTTCCCCTTTGAGATAGGTGCGCTGCATCTGCCACCAGCAGACCAGGAACCATATAAACTTCCCCATGATCAAAGAACCCAAAATTCCAACAGTGGCACCAGTCTCCGAGCTACGTGTTAATCAGGTGTGTTTTCCACCCTCTTTCTGTGTTTTTCCCTACTACCTGAGGGATTGCTGAGAACACCATCTATGCACCCGAGCCTTTAATGAGTCATCCCAATCACTTAAAGTCCCTCTTAATTGCCCCTGGAATTCTCTCTTCAACCTCATCATTACCAACCTGGATAACCAGCAAGGGGTAATAATCAAAGGACTGCACCAGAGAAGGGAGCTTTCTTTTTACATCTCTAACCTGAGCCCCAGGGAGGCAGCAGACCTCCCTGTGGGATGGGTCTGGTCTACAAATGGGCCCCTCTGTTTCCCTCAGCAAAGAGCCACCCATTACAATCATCCTCCTTTTCTTCCTCTTTGAGGAAGTCCTAAGGTGTGTGGGTGAGTGACAGGCCCTGGGTGACTCACTGGATGAATCTCCATCATCATTTTCATTTCCTTCTACCTCCAGAGTCTCATACCTATTCTGCAAGTATATTTGAGGTGGGGGTGTAGGAAGGGAAGGAGTATGCCTGAGACCCTGAGCAGGAACCTGCTTCCACTGACTTCCTTCATGTGAATCCCCTGATGGACCTTCATCCCTGTCATTGTTTGTTTGTCCCTCAGCTTCCAGAGCCCCGCACCTACTGTGCAAGGGTAACTGGGAAGGCGGGGAGGCTGGGGTACAACCTGCCTGCCTTGCTGAGCAGGGACCTGCATCAAGGACAATGCAACGTGGCATTGCTTTTGGAGGAATTCTGAAGGAGGATTTTGAGTTACTTTGCCACCAATCTAAGGAGTAGGTAAATCATTTCAGATTGCCACCCATCACAGCATATAAAGCCACAGCATAAGTGCACAACATAAAAATTCTGTTAAAATTATATTTTCAATTTTCATATCCTAATAATATTATTTACCTCAAAACTACAGATGATCCTACACTGCATAAGAGAAGTAATTATTTATTAAAGCCACCTAATAAATATTTTTCTTGATGGATATAATTTTTTTTTCCTCACTGTACACGATATCATAGGCAATTTGGAACTTTGTTCAACCTTTTGTAACGGTTCAACTGTTATAGGAAAGTCGTGAATTTGGAGATCAATGTAAGAAATATGCACACAAACTCTCATACAAGAATACAAAATTTTTTTAAAGTACAAAAAAAAGTTTGCAAAAATACATTTTCCACAATCTTTTATTTGATTCTACATGCATATTTAATGCAAGCACATGCTTTAACAACTTAATTTTATATCAGTGTTTCTGCATAACTCCTTCCTCATTCATAGCATTAGAAGGTTTATGGGAGGAAAAGAATCAGTATGCTTTTAACCTGATAAATCTACTTATAGTCCTAAATTTCATTTAATCCCTGCACTGGCAAGAAAGCTCATAGACTGAAGGCATTTTATTTTACTGGTGAAGTCTTCTGTTCTATTACTTTTTTCCTATACTAGGAATGCAGAGGTATAAGGAAGGATTATCCATTATCCCCATCTGCTTTTATCACAAAGAGACCATACCTCCATTCACAATAGGCACAGAGACAAAATTCCAATTTGCCCTAATGTAACCTCACACATAAAAAGGCTGCTTATAATGTTGTAGTGGTATGTGAAAACTATATGAAAAACCAAGAACCTCTGAAATTCATATAGTAATTTATAGCACATACTGTTGTCAACAACTTAAGACTGAAAATTGCCTTGGAAATTATGGCTAATGGATTATAATAGCCTTTGTCACAAACTATCCAGAGTGGCTTTGGTTAAGCATTATGTAGCTTTATATAACACTACACTGCATTAATATGCATATGATTAACTATTTCATCAAACTGCTCAGATACCTCTATTAATCCTAAAGGACAAAAGAAATATAGCTCTTAAGAACTTTGATATAGGTGTGCTGGTTTTGGCCGGGGTAATGTTCTTCACAGTATCTGGTAAGAGGCTATGGTTTGGATTTGTGCTGAAAACAGTATCAATAATTCAGGGATGTTTTAGTTACTGCTGAGCGGTGCTTACACAGCACCAAGGCCTTTTCTGCTTCTCACTCCACCCCACCAGCGAGTACACTGGGTGTATGCAAGAAGATGGAAGGGGACACAGCTGGGACAGATGATTGCAACTGACCAAAGGGATATTCCATACCACATGATGTCACGGTCAGCATATAAAGCTGAGGAGGAGGTTGGCGACGGGGAGCTGTTCAGGAACTGTCTGGGCATCAGTCCGTCAGTGGTGAGCAATTGTTTCATTTGCATCACTTGACTTTCCTGGTTTTTATTTCTCTCTATTTCCTTTTTCACTACATTTATTATTACTATGATCATTTCAATTATTAAACTGTTCTTATCTCAACCCACAAGTTTTTTCACTTTTACCCTTCAGTTCTCTCCATCCTGCTGGAGAGGAGTGAGCAAGCAGCTGGTTGGTGCTTAGTTGCCAGATGGGGTTAAACCATGACACCAGGCATAGTAGACCACTGTTGAGCCCAACAAGCAAAACCTTATTACTTAAAAAGCAGGAGTACTTGATGGAGAAACAGAGTTCATGTGTGTTAAAGAAATCACCACATGTAGTCTGGACTAAGCTCTTCCACAGTCAAAGAAACTCCAGAAATTTCTACTTCTCCACAGACACCTAAGAAAGATGTAATTCTGAAAACAGATATTGTACAAATACTGACTTGACACTTCAGGGTGAGACAGCAAAAGGAATTGCTACATTGTCTTATACAACTTCCTGTGTTCTCTTTGGGTAAAACATAAACATGCAGTTAAAGCTAAACATTCTTTCAGTTCCTAAAAAATGTAAACAGAGAAGTAACTTCGGATTGCACACTAAATAGCCAGCAGTATGCAAGCAAACATGTCCAGCTAGCCAACTTTTTTGTCTGTGTTTGTATGAAGAATTTTAACAGTATTCATAAGAAGCTGTCATTATATATTAGATTCTCCTGATCGCTGTAGCTTTGTAACTGAAACCAGGATTTGCATACAAACAATAGCATGCCACTTCTTGAAAGAAGGAAATGGAAGAAGTCCACTTATAAGTGGACTTATTAATAGCAAGAAATATGGAATACCTGCTGTGTAAACATATTTAAGAGCATTGCATAATATATTTTTTAATAGTCCTGCTAGAAAAGGAGCATTTTTCTACTAATAAACTTTCCCCTGACTACAGAAATACTTGATGATATCTGTATATCAACATTTTATTTATCTAAAATACTATTGTGCACTTACATAAAGTAGCAAACACTGATTGGCTTATAATGACCTTTGTCTAGACCATTTGCCAGCACACTAGACATACAAAGTCAATTAAGTTACAGATTTCCTTACTGGACCTCTTTCTCTTTGCAACTTTTCATAAGGTGTGACAGGTAAAGACACAGTGCCAAACTTTGGGAGCAGTCTTCCTCCCCTCCCCCCCCCAAGAAAAGATGGCTACTGGGGGCAGGGAGAAATGTTACAGAGAAAAGGGAAAATAAAGCTAAAGAAAAAAGAAAAAGCACAAATTGCCACACACTCAGTAGAATCCTGTATGTCAGTTTGTGGAATAAATGAGAAACTGTTCCAGCTGCTATCCTTATTAAACTTAATGATGTTCTGTACATTTTGCAGATTTCTAGATATCAATTTGACCAGATATGCACAATCTGTGGTTTCAAAACCTGCAGCACAACCTTACTACCATTCATCTACTACAGGTAACATGCTCCAAGATTAAAACAAATAGCTTATTACATTTAAGGGAAGAGCATCTGCTGGACATACATTGCAGAACAGCAGATGTTGCTATATCAAATAACTATCAATCTTATGCTGATCTAATGGCACTGACAAAGCATTGAAAATGCAGCTGAACAAGGAAAGACACACCCATCCCAATGTTAATCATGAAAGAAGTCTGGATGATTTCTCCTTTAGCTAAGCAATCTTGAAATCTCTGGACATCTCACCAAACCTTACCTTTGAAAAGCCATTGCAGCATTCTGTACAGCAGTAAAGGATTTATGCTGTTTACCTGCCTTTGTGTAGCTGTAGGATTTTATGTATCCCAATATTTATGTATTCCAGTATTCCAGATACTGGCAACAAAAAAATCTCAGTTGCTGAAATGTGAATGCAACATTATCAAAGATACACCAGCACTACCATTCTTTTTAAACTTGTATTTTAAAGATGGAATACAATCAATCAAGGAAAGACTTCTACAAATGTTCTGATTGTTTTTAAGATGCTACACACTACTCTTGCTGAAAAACTACCATTATCAAGGACTGCAAAACTACAGATTATTTGTGAGGTGAAAAATACATATCAGTTTTAATTAAATCTTCCAGGAAAATAGGAGAAAGCTGTAGGTGACAAACATTCTAGTAGTAAATCTTGGTTGAAACCACTGCTGACTGCTTAACCACAAGCAATCCATTGCATTTTACTTCAACCATCAGGGTGATAAATGAGGTTCAGTTGTCTATTCAAAATACAAGACTCTTTAGAGGTGCATATCCATAAATCTCGACTAACACCAAGGAAGTAAAAGGAAAACAAAACAAAACAAAAAGTTTTCCATATTCTGCATTAACTTCTAATACAGGAACATAAAACCAAGGTGGATGAAGACCTGTTTTAGCACAGAAAACACTAACAAACACAAGAAAGAATCTCATAATTTCTTTTTGAACTTTTTTTTTTTTTTTTTTTTTACACACTTAGCAGATCATAACTTCTTGCAATATAAGTATTTGGGATGCTTGAACACATTAGTCTACACAGCATGGCAAGCTATGCCAGTGCCAGTGTGACTTTTTAGTTAATGTTGCCCTAGATAAACTAGCTAACAAGCAGAAATTAGTATGATGCATCCTTCAGGCACACTGATATTTCAGAATCTTTCTAGTTTCTATATTAATATTGTGAACTACCTATGCAATTCCATACTTTAAAACTATTTTCTTCAAACTGTTTTTTCCTTCTTTTCTTTCTTTTTTAAATCACTTCATAAAGTGACCATATTATTGCCTTAATCTTACTCTGCAAACATACAGACACACAAAATACATCCAGTGTGATAGTAACATATTTTTCACAGAAGTAGAACATAACCTCATAACGAGACAGTAACACAGAACATAGTTCCTTCTATTGGATTTTCAAGGGTGCTAAGGATGGCTGCTTTTCCTTTGGAAATTTTATCTATTATTGATTCAGACATTTTTTCATATACAAGAGAATTTGATGTCCACATACATGCACACACAATTACAGTGCCATCATAGGCGTCAGATACCTGAAATCTGTTACCTTGATGTAGTCTGATGTAGTCTGATTATAGTGAGAAACCTGATATTCTCCTACCTAGAACACACACACACAAAAAAAAAAAAAAAAAAGGCAATTATTTTAGATTAATTCATAACATTGTTCAAAGTATAGATTTTTTAAGTTAAAGAACTATATAACTACATACAACCAACAAGTTAGGTAGACTCTTTAGTTACAAAATGGTCTTTAGTATTAATGCAATCCTTTTTGGTTTTGATTTGACAGTATCTTCTTCCACAGCCTTGTCATTTCCTCTCTTTGGATGACTATAAACTGAATGTTTTCAGTCAACACCTGTACAAACAGACATGCATATACAAATTTGGATATATATACACACATATAATGGAAAGTATAAACTCAAATGCAATTTTTCTATTCCTCACTCTACACTGACTTTTTTTGTAATGATGCTACACAGATGCTTTGGTGTCATTTTGTCTTCCATTTTCTGTTTCAAAAACCAGGCAAGGACAAATATACTGTGAGATTTTGCAGCCATATTAAGTGCCTTGAAGCTCAAAGAATGTCTGAAGAAGGAGTGGCAACTGTTTATAAAATGCATAAACTAGGAAATAGGTATGTTTGCAAACAGTCTACCCTTTAAATGGTAAACATTCTTTCAAGCAAAGTAACTTTAACATGCCAGCAATGGAGCAGCTACAGTTTCTTTCAACTGCTTGAATTATATGGTTTCCTGGGACAACTGAAATTTTGTTCCTACAAGCTGTTCAACACTTGTGTGGATTACTGGGGCCTCAAGCAAGATTACATAATTGTTCACGTTTCACCAGAGTTCACCTTATGAGGAAAAAAGAGGAAAAAAAAAATAATAAAAAAATTCCTTAATTTATAGATGTAGGAATAAACCACTGGGGTTCACTGTGCTAGAATCTGTATTTTAGGGTGAGTGGGATAGGAAAGCATTAACATGTTATAAAGTGCCATCATATTAAGGATTTTTGCAACAACTTGAAACAACATGAAATCCTATCAAACCTTTCAATTTAGTTTAACTTTCCATGAGGAACACAGCAAAAATGAATACACAAACAGCCAGCTAAGTATGTCTTTGAGACACAAATACTTATATGTAATTTGGAATCTACTACTACAATCTCCCTTTCCTTAAGGTCTGTTGCAGTCTGTTATGAAAGGTACTTCAAGATTTTTCTTTGAATTCACATTGTCATTTCCCCTCCATATAAACTAACCTGGCTGATGCTATGAAAGTCTGTTCACCTATGACTGCCTTGCTGCTGGTAATCTCAGTTCTGTTCACCTCTCTCCTTACCCACTATGAAGCATTTCTGCCTACTTAAAGGTATCCAGTATGTTTTAACAAGCTACCATTCATCACGTGTTGATGAACTGTTTAGCCTGAGTGCTTTTAATAACTTCCAATACCATATGACAGAAATGTCCTTAACTACGTTGAGAAATTTTTGCTACCTCTTATTCAAACATGTACTTTCATGGCTTAAAACCATATATACAGTGTGAAGACTAAATTGACTTGGATGCAAAACCATTTTAATCACATCTATATGTGCAGTTTTATAAATTACATGATCTCTGTGTCCCACAGGAGAGACAGTGCAGTCTGGGAGGAAAGGCATGTAGGTCACCATAGAGGCTCCGTCTGTGCTTGCTTTGTGCAGCCCAGGTGTAAAACCACTGGGTCCCTTCGATGCCTCCTTCCATTTTCCTCTTCTTGAAACTTTGGGGTTCTCCCTCATGTATCCTGGCAGTCTCTCATATAACCCTGAAATCCCTCCCTCATGTTTCTCCAAGAGCATTTTCAAGAATGTCTACTTGGCATGTCTGACTAGAAGTCTCTCCACACGCTTCCTGCCACTAGTGTCTGCCACTTTTTAATCGGCACATCTGAGAAGGTGTACCACAGACTCTCTGACTAGCTAAGTTTTGGCAGGCACTGGGGTTTTTACTCCAGTTCCAGAGGCAGCTGTGACTGGCACAGGGCAGTTCACTGCCTCATCCCGCACAAGCTACTAATGCAAGTCCCCTTCACCCACCCTATCATTCATGTCCAACACATTGTACCTCCCACCTCTGTGAAACATATCTGAAGAGCTGTCTGAACAAACATCCTTTATAAACTCTACTTTCAACATCATCACAATCTTAACATACATTTATTAAACTCTGCCCTTGCCCCTGGGGGCAAATAACAGTGTTTAATAGTGTGTACATATATTCATACTGCAGGGATTAACATCATTACAAGCTAAACTTTTAGCTATTACAAACTCCATCCCTTGCTCAAGGATGAGGTATCCTTGCTGACATGATAGGTACCTGTTGGCAATTTGCCCACCTGAGGGACTAACACAGGTTTTTTGTTGTATTGGATGAGCTGCAGATGACCATTTCTATCTGTGTTCTTCTGCATCATCATCCTAACTTTCCCCACACAGCATTATCCACAATACAGTACTCTGCCTTCACCATGCCTTCCTTCGCCTGTTCTTCTTTAGTAGCTATGTGGGGACTCCTCACCCTCACAAAAGGAACAAGTCCCCACGATCCTTGGAGGAGCAAGATCAGAGGTTCCCAAAGCCAATGTACCCAACAAGCACAGGTTGGAGATAATTATGCCAGTGCCAGCAACTGTGTATCTGCTTATTTCTTTCTCCCCACAAATGCTGTAGTTGCTTCACATTCTGTTTATTCCATGAACTGACCCAAAACTGCTTGGTGACATTCCCCACTTCAACCTTCAGTCACTGAAAACACATTTTCTGTTTTCTTTTTAAACTGGATCGTTTAGACAGATCTGGGTTAGTTTCTGGTAATAGCAATGCTTGAAAGGGCACAACAGAGAATGTGATAATTCTCAGTAGGGAAAGGAAACGAGCTGTGCTGGCAGAGGAAGCCAATTTTCCATTTAACCTAATTCTGTTTATCCATTAGGTGATCTAACTGATTTTCTCAGTGAACAGCTGTGGAACAAGGAAAAGGAAAGCTAACTTTTCTTCTCTCCTGTTATTGAAACCTGTGGAATGGGCCTTTCTTTAAAACCACTTCTTTTCTTGCTCCCTCTGACAACTTCATAATTCTTTAGTAACCACTAAAGGATTAAGTATCTGCTCCAAGGATACATAGGAGCTAGCCTAGGAACATTAAAATTTCCTTTTTATATATATATTTTCCTTGACGATTGTGACTAAGAGGTCAGGGATGAATGGTGGTCTTTGGGGAAAACAACCAACCAACAAACACCGCCAAACTTTCACAATGGTAAATGTTTTCTAGTGTTTGTTTCTATGATTTTATTTTAGAGAAAAGCTGTTTGGCTTCACCCACATAACTTCCAATAAGGGGTTTATTACACTGGATGAACTATAGAATATTATGGCAAGAATATCAACTATAAGGTTTTTTTTTAAACAACAAAGTATTTCGACATGGAAATGTCAATGTTTTTTATTTAGAGGTTGCTAAATACATCAAAGAGGCATGTAAAAGTGCTACAATCTGAAAATATTTCAAGGTAAAAAGATCTAAAATACTTATTTTTCTTTCACGACTGAAATAAATTTAGCAAAATTGCAATGAAAATGTTCATTTCTGGAAATACAGATGTAATCTGTCATCATTACTTGGCCATCCTGCACTACTACAAACTCTTTAAATTCATTATGTCAAATCCACTAAGGGTCATAATGATCAAGAAGCAAGGGTTTCTTTGTTCTTTCCAAACAAACTTTTCTAAATTTGTAAATATCCTGGCATTGTAAAGCTTTTCAAACTGCTTTAAGTTATTAACGTTTAATCTGCAAGATACAAAGAAAATTGCTATTTCTATCCTACACAGTCCTAATAGAATGTAATTACCAGAAACACTCACACTCCACCAAGCTTTCCAGCACCCCAGCACCCTTCCAACAGCATCAAAACCTCCATGGTAGTATCTTTCTGAGCCACAGCCACCCATGCTGGTGAGTCTCTGGATCCTGCAGTCAGTGACCCCTCCTTACAAGGAATATCAAAGGGAGCTTCCATGCTGAACTCCCATCAGGGTAAGCACAGCAGGTTCTGAGAAGGGAAGACTTCATCACCAGAAAGTCCCGCTGGTACAAGTGTGGTCACAGATGTACAAGTGTGCCCTATTCAAACAGTGGGCATGCCATTTATCCAAGATATAAAATACACGTGCTCTAAAGAAATACTCTTTCTGTTGCATTCCTTCTACCCTTCCTTTTCTGCTCTTACTATCAAAGTGCAGAATCAAAAATGTGTTTGTTTTAGGATTTGTGTGTATTACTCTGTTTTTATTAACAACTATCACAACTGCAGCCATCAGCACTGTCTCTTCCATGTTGCGTAAGAAATTTTAAAATGGTGTTTGCAAAAGAGAAACAGGTTATAAATTTATATGGGGATATATTGCTTACATCATAAATACCAAAACACCTGCAGTTTTTAGTAGCCAGCACACATTTTATAGAAAGAAAACAAAACTAAACTAATAGCATAGACTAGAATATTATACTCTGTATTTTCAGCTGAGAAACTGAGCAGCAGATGTTGGTAAGCAACAAGTAATTTAGATTTAATAATTAGTAAGAAAAGTGCTTTAGTGTGGGACAGCAAAATGGCACTGACATGCTCTGATTTGACACAAAGAGAGCAAAGAAAACTAGATCAAGGAAGAATTCTTTGTAACACAGATAGAAGAAACAGGAAATAGCATGAGAAAGAGCATCATTGCAGATTTCTATAAAGGTTTGAAGTTAATTTATATGCAGTTCTAAAGAGAACAGAGCTTTACAACTGAGATCTAAACTGGAAGTTAAAGGTTTTATGATTTATCATCCAGGAATAAGCTGAGTTCAATAAATGTCCAACCAGTTAGCAATCAACAGCAGTACTTATGGCACAGCACCGTATAAATTAGTAGTCTTGAATAAACAGATAGATTGTTCTTAAAACCCTCTTGGGAAAATCCATTATAAAATGCTCCACAGTAACAAAACACATTATTTTTAGTTGTAATCGCTGCTGGTAAGACTACTATAAATGACAAGCTACTCTAAACTACCTTCCCTTCAAACAGATGCCTTATTTGAGATCTTAAAACTGGTGATTTTATATATTGAAAGTTAGCAACCTCCTTCTTAATTTCTTACTGTAGATTAATCCTTTGTGCTCAAACCCAGAAGACAAAAAATATTTACATCTTCACCAAAGTTATGCAAACTGCAGAGATACCAGACTTGCTCACAGCTCTCAGGCTAATCAGGCCAGCTTGTATCATATGAATCCTCCTTGAGCTTGACTTTGGATTGACTTTGAAATTTATGAGCTGAAAAGCAGCTAAATTAAGCAGAACAAAACAAGCAAATGACAGCTAAAGAAGCATTAGACCCAAGCCTATCCATTCAATTAATTTGCAGTTTTACCCACTCTTCTGTTTAACTGCTTTGTCAAAATTCTGACAGAAGTACCATATGACTGAATGTATGCTATGCACAACAATAAGCTAAATATCTGATATAAAGACAAGATAGGCAATTCTGTGCAACAAAACACAGTAAAATCTAAATCTTGCTCAAACTCTTACCAGCTAAGTTTAATTTTCAATGTATGCATTTCCTTTTTACTGGCAATATTAAATTGTGGTATTTTATAAAGAAACAAATTAAGACTCAAAAAGAGGCAGTAAAATATTCAAGAACTGAAATACAGAGCAAATGTATAAATTAGAAAAGCTTTCAAGGGAAAGAGGCACATGAGACTCACAGGATACTGACAATTCTTTTGTCTTATTATAACTTCCATTAGAATTCACCAACCTAAATACTATGTGAACCTAATTAAAATATGAAGTCAGTCTCAAACAGTGCTTTTTCTGTCAGGTGCAGCAGCTTTGTCCTCAGTTACTTCAAACAACCCCAAGTTGCCTCCTCAACCTTTCAATCCAGTTTATCACTTTAAATATTGCTTGAGATGTACAGTGATCAAATAAGAACACCAACCAAAGACTGGTATTGAAACTACAGAACCCTCTTCTTTTCAGACAGGTTTTTTTAATTATTACAAATAAGTAAGTTATCAGTAGAGATGATACCTGCTGTAACTGCGCATTTCTAACATGAATGTTCACTTCACAAAGCTACCTCTAGTAAGAGAAAAAGCAGGAAGATGAAATGTGCTGAGTAAGTTTAAAGAAATTTATCAATAAACCTTTAGGAGTGTGCTTATATAGAAGAGTGCAAATCAGTCTTAAGACCCATAGAAACAAATACATTTTGCCTTTTTAATTTTTTTTTTGTTGTTGTTTTTTTTTTTCAGAAAGATAGAGAACAATGTCTATATAGGGTGCATTGTAAGTTTATACAGTCCTACTTCTGCAGCTCTATTACCATTGGCAGGGTGAATCTACTCCATGTATCTGTCTTGCATCTCCCTAAGATGAAAAAATGAACAAAATAGTGGTTTGGATCTTCTTTGTGCATCCACTTCAGTAAACATATTCTACTTGTTCCCACAGCATTCCTCAGTGTTGTGGAGAGATCCTCCCAGTTAAAGTGTAACTTACAACTTTGTAAAAAATGCAGCTGAAGTATGTTAGCTGCATTAACTTCCTCTAGCACAGCTTAGCAGGCTTCCGAGTCTGCTAAGTTGATGGGACTATGTACACTGCATTTTGAACACAGGAAGAGCTTGAGCTAAGGAACTTCCAGCAAACGCATCCAGGTGCTCCTTTTTTTTTTTTCAGAAGCATTATATTTGCATCAGGTATGGACAGATATTTATAAGGACAATAAAACGTGTCCTTTGACTGAAATACAGTCCTACTCCTGGTCTCTAAATCATAGAAACAGCAGAACAATTAAAAAAAGCAAAAAAAAAAAAAAAGCAAAAAAAACCCCAACAACAACAACAAAAACCCAACAAAAACAAACAAACCAACCTAAAAACCCAAAACACACACCAAAAAAACCCAAAACAACCAACCCAAACAAATCCACGAAGAAAATTGTGTTTCTATCAGCAATGTTACTCCCAAAGCAGATGACTACACATTCCATTAAATGTATTTATTTTCATGTGATCAAGTGTTGAGGTTTGAGCCTACCCAGCCATCAACAAAGCAACCATGCAGCAGCTCACTCACTCCTACCCCCCCCTCTAGTGGGGTGGGAGGAGAAACTACAACAAAAGGCTCAAGACAAAGGACAGAGAAGACTCATTCACTAATGGCCAAAAGACAGACTCGACTTCGGGAAAGAGAATCAATTTAATGTAGACAAAACCACCACCAATTCACCAACTGAATCATCTCAGGACAATAATAAATACACCTTTCTCCCTACCACTCCCTTGTTTCTGGGCCCAGCTCTGCTACCTCCTCCCCTCAAGCAGCCCAGTGGGGAGGGAATGGGGGTTGCAGTCAGTCCCAGTCAGTTCCATGTTGTTCCTGCCACTCCTCCCTCCTCAGAGGGAAAACTCCTCACAGTCCTCCCCTGCAGCAAGATGGTTCATTTCCCATGGGAGATAGTCCTCCACAAACTCCTACTACCAGCATGGCTCCTTTCTGTGGGCTGCATGGTTCCCTTATGCAGGCTTTAGTCCTCAAACATGGGCCTACCTCAAAGTCAAGAAATTCCTTGGGATCAGTCTCCTGCTCCAGCATGGTGTCCTCCACAGGCTGCAGATGAGATTATGCTCCACCACAGCTGCAAGGACTCAGCCTGCCTTCTCACCATGTACCAAAGGGGAATAGCTGCTCTGGAGTGCCTCCCCCACTCCTTCCTCACAGACCTTGGAGTCCATCTGTTTGTCTCTACCATGTCCCACTCTCCAACACAAAAGAGCTCCCAAAACAAAGGATCTTGCCCAATAGTTTTTTTTTCCTTTTAACTACATTATCACAGAGGCACATACCAGCTTGGCCTAGGACAGAGACAGGCCTGACACATGGAGCTGAGGGAGCTTCTTACAGGAGCTACATAAGTAGCCCCCTACTAAAACCCCTTGGGTACAACCCCTACACAACAAGGTGATTAAGGTATGCTGAGCACTTAACGAACACATTACTACAAAGCACATGCAAAAACAAGATCGTTTTTCCACAATTTAAATTTATGCACTGACAGAAGTAATTCTTCTTTAGAAAATGATTTTCTGACAAGTTTCAAAAGCTTAGATGCAGATGTACTTATCCATCCTCTAAAGCCATGATAAACAACAGCACAAGCTTTTTTGCATGCGTGGCTGATTTTCAAATCATGTCTTGAAAGAAACTAATAATTATATATAACTGGAAACAGAAAAATGTCCCTAATTCACACTACTGACTGGAAAACCATTGTCAATGACTAAATCAGAAGAATAACAAAAATGCATTAAAAAAAAAAAAAAAAAAAAAAACAACCAAACAACCTAAAAGAAAAAAAAAACAAAACCAAAAAACCACAAAAACAAACTGCTTTGCTATATGCATCACAAAAAATGGTTTGTACCTACAGTTTGACTTCAGCTTAATTTCTATTACTTGGAACAATACATAATTAGTGTAATAATCAATTTACTATGCCATAGCCTTGTAAAAAGTGTTAGTAGATATCACAACCACATGCTTAAGGACCAAACAAAAGAAAAAACAATTGAGAGTATTTTTAAAGCATATGTCAAATTTTAGAAAAAAATGCTGGGTCAAGCCTTAACATGTAATTTGTCCAAAACTAGTAAGATTTTCCTCCATCCAAATTTCACTCTTGTTCTGTTACACAGATTGTGTGTCCTGACAGGCTTGTAGACTTGTCTCTCAAAGACAGAAGGGTCAGATGCAGACTCCGAATTGCAGTTTGAGGTAACAACGTAATTTACAGCTATTAGTAATCTAAAGCTTATTTGTTAACTCTAAATTCCAGAGTGGGATTTCCATTATTTTCATGCTTCAATTGTGAGATAGCCAGATCAGAGAATTACAGGTTAGCGAAGATCTGATACACTGGATAAGCAATCATTTATTAGGTCCTGTGCCATGTGTTTCTTTGAAATAATGTAGAATTAAAATAGTGATAATTACCATGTCTCCCTTCTAGTATTTTACAAAACTAAAATGTGTTACTTTGATAAACGGTAGCTAAAAGGTCCAAATATTATTCTACATTACACACTATACCTTAAGATTATTGTAACTGCAAACAGTTGGAAAAAATAAATAAATAAAGGAAACTCACATGTGCTAGATACAGGCCTGGATCAATATGCTGTATCAAGACAAAAAAACCTCCAAACTCAGAGATGCTGTGGTGGGTTGACCTTAGGGGGCTGCTGTCAACTTTCCCCTTCCTAAACAGGACAGGGTAGAAAATAAGATGAGAATGCTCAGTTTTTGTTGCCACAGGCAAAACAGACTTGACTTGGGAAAATTAAGCAGTGTGGACACCTGCTTCACCAAGGTCCTCTCCGGGGGCTGCGGGGGAATCTCTGTTCAGGTGTCTGGAGCACCTCCTCCTTCTCTCACCCTGGGGCTCACAGGGCTGTTTATCACTCTTTTCCCCTCACCCCTCGCTGCTTGTGCAGCGTTTTGCCCTCCCTTACCCCGGCTTTCCCTGAGGAGCTGCCATTGAGGCCGCACGGCTCAGCTGTGCCCTGCAGCAGGTTGCGTGGATCCGTCTGGGACTGGCTGTGTCCGGCACCGGCAGCCCCGGCTCCTCTGCACAGAGGCCTCCCTGACAGCCTCTGAGCACCTGTGTCCAGTACCAGCAGCAAAATGGCTTTGTAACCAGGATTGTCAAGGCTGGCAAATTCACATGGAAATCTGGCCAACCGTCAGTTGTAATTTGTTAATGGGTAGATTACAGCCCATTCCTATTTCCCTTTCAGTCCATGCTCAAGGTCAGTACTCTTAAATTAGTTCTGTGACTGGTCCTGCAGCATGGAAAAAGCATAGATGTTGTTATTGTTTACTTTTTATTTACTTAAAGTATTTTGCTTTTGAAGTAGACCTCTTCATTTTAACTGAGTCTGTTATAAAAGTATGTGTATGTGAAATTTCTATCAATAATATTAAGCAGATAAAGGAAGAAGTCAGACTACAGGGGACATAAGAAGTGCTTTTTTATTGACATACACAATAATTGATTAAGTTTCTCAGCTTCTGTGGATAGAAATTCTGATGTATTCCATTTAGGATTACTAGTTAGCTTTAATTTCCTTTCAACTTTTGCCTCTGGATAAGCTCAACTATTCCCAAGAAGAAACACCGATCAAGTACATTTGTCATGCGAACAACTGTAATAAGGTAATTCATCATAGTCTGCCAGAGTCTTATTCCAGGAAGACCGCTGCATTTTTATCCTTACTTAAAAATCTGTTGTCACTCCTGCTGAAAATTTTGGTAGACACTTTGGACATGTTTAAAAGCCCTTCCAAACTGATAGTGGCAGATAATTAAGTTATCACCCATCAAAGCCTTTTTCACTCTCTGCAATGTTTATGACACCATGAACCTCTCTGGCTGGTTTAATCTGACTTGTTCAGAATGTGTGATCCCTTGTTCCTTCTCTTTTCCTTTCTTAATCGTAGCCAGTGCCCAATGTAATTCACTACAACAAATGAAGCTCTTCTGGAAAGTCTAATTGAACAATTTTGTTTTCCTTTCAAAGTCTGAACTCAACCACATCTCACAATTCATTCTTCAGCACCCCAGTGGCAAAAGAGTTACTTGAAGGCAAAGCAAGCTAGATTTTAGGTTTCCAAACAGAAGAATAAATGAACAAAGGCTCAGAGTTGTGTGTGGGTGAAGGTGGGAGTTGTTATTTAGGATCTCATTAATGCTTATTTTTTTGTATATTCTCTAGTCAAACTATTTTACTGTGCAACCTTGGCAGTTCACCCACATGTGGAGTGCAAAATTCCACGTATTCTTCCTATACTTTCTCTTAAATTTCTCTTACAGTACTCTGTGGATATAAATATTATCTTTCAAAAAAATCTGCTTTTTGTTCATAAAAAAAAATAGGGCATGCAGTTTTAGCACTGGTGAACAATCTCACAAATGGAAATGCACTGAAAAAAAATACTGGGAAAGAAGCAAGTTCTATTTTCATCTTCCAGAACAGCATTAACAATAGGAAGGAGAAAATGAACTCAATCTTGCAGATCTATTGCCTCACATAAAAAACACAAATGGGGCATAGTTTTAATCCTTGCACCTTGTCCATCAGCACCTTTTATCTGTGGCTTTTCAATATAGCAATGCAAGCCTAATGACAAAGTGATCCTAAAAAGACAGAATCAATTTCCAATTCAGTCATAGCTGTCGAAAAGGCAGGGAGAGACATTAGATCTGATAAGCAAAATTAAAAGTACCATCAGTTAAAGCTACTAGTAGATACATAGGGTAGATAGCTAGCAATGCCATACAGTCTGTGTGTAATTGGTTTATTAACATTTATGAAAGACGAAGGAGAATGCCACAAGATCTATCCTGAAGCAAGGCTTCACCAAGTGTGAAAGATGGGGATTCTGCATCAGAAGATAAATGAGCACTGTTCCTAATACTGTGGAAAAGCGAAGGAGCCCTGATAGCTCTAGGTGAAGGAAGGACCATTCTTAATGCTTACTTGACTATTAGTAAACAGAAACAATAATTTCAGGGAAATATTTCAAAAGACTCAAAAAAAAAAAAAAAGAGTTGTGTGTTCATATTCCTCTTGAAGACAGTATCTTATTCTAATTTTTTCATATTCTGAACTGAAAATCTAGTGTCTGCTATGTTGTAACTATTTACTATTAGGAAAAAACTCATTACTCGTATATACGGCTGTTATAAAAATTCACCAAGACTCTAATGAAGGCAAAACTACTGGAGTAAACACAATGAATCAGAATTGCAAAGAATACCAATGTATGTTTTCAAATAACATTAATTTTTGGTGTAAAAGCCATATCAATTTTACCGCATAGCCAAACATAGTTCTTATTGCCACAGGGACCCGGGGACCATGACAACAAATTTCAGGAAGCTGGATTTTAAAGCGGAGGCACTCCTATCTCAAAACAATCATTCTATCCAGGGAGTCATAAAGACATCCTAAACAATGTGAGGCCATAAAATGTTTGACCTCTTTCCCATAAACCGATAAATCAGGGTGCCAAAGAACCACAACACTATCAAACTAATGAAACTGTGAGTCTGACGAGAAGGACTCCAAATACAACTGGGAAGCACTTCATTTCAGATTTCCAGGGGGAATTCTCAACACTAGATACACTGAATTCCTACTCAACATTTCTCTGTGTGTGGCCATCATTAGTTTTAATTATTTCTGACATTTTGTCTATCATACTGGATCCTTGGAGAAAAGTAATGAGTCTCCTCATGTGAGAGGTGAAAAGAACGAAGATCATATTAAGATGCTAGAAATAATTAAAGTGCATGATCTTACTAACTATAAACCCCATAAAGGATCCCATTAAACCACCTGCAACCACCAGTGTGACTACAGAAATCTCCTCATTAGCTATAAATCCAACTAGCAGCATCTTAATTCTGACATTTCAATTTCATTAGTTGATTGTATATGCTTGTTCCAGATTTAATATCAGCAATTGTCAATTGTCTGATAACAATGAGTATGTCACTAACAGAATTAATGAGGGCTACCTACCTGAGGAGCTGAGGCCAGTAATTTCCTAACTGTTTCTTTTAGAGTGATTGTGAAAGTAGTTTGTTAAATCTATAACCTTTTCCTGAAGGTCATATTTGTACTGTAATAAAACTTAATCAGCTTTTTGGAAAGAATATATCAATCAGTGAAAATCAAAATCTTTGGAAAGTACAAATTACATTCTCTCTCTTCCCAGCTTACTGGGAGAAACACTGTGGGATATTTTCAGGAAAAATTCAGCAAAGAAGTCTACAAGTCTGTATTTTCTTATCTTAATAGAATTTTACAACAGCAATGAATGCTTCAGAAATACTACTAAGTAGAAAAGCTAATTGGCAGAAGATTATAAATTATTTTTCTGCATTCAGCAAAATAAGTACAAGATAATTTATTATTATATTCAAACCTGTAACTCACTGGGTAGAGGCAGAAGACTGCAAAAATAATTTAAAGTACTTTTCCTCTGAGAAATGTTGTTTTATGAGATATTAACATTTAAAATGCTTAATAAAAACCACTAATACATATAAATAGTCTATTTTCTCCTTATTTCTACACATAATGCATTTAGCACGCAATGTTGTGGATATACCTGCCTGCCTATGTATAGAAAGTAGTGTGAAATAAGCAAATATGTACTCAAATTTCTACTTTATTAACAAAATTCTCTACCTGCCATTGGCAATGTTCATACAACACTTCTTTTCTAAGGAATTAATACAGGTGCATAAACACCCATCTAAATGTAATCCTTTGAACAGTTCTACTCTGGCAAATCACTTCTATCAGTCCTAACTGATGTGTCTTATTACTTCAGCATTGTCCCAGACATGCCAAAAGATGGACAAAAAATACAATGCTACAGTAAATATCATTGTAGTTCTAGATGACAAAACCCTCAGAGCCCAATGAGTACTGAGCTCATTCTCCATGCTCTTTTACAATTTGAATGTTTCTTAACTGGCACCCTTGTGGATCTTTTGAGTCAAAAGGATATATTAAACAAATTAAATTGTTACATTTCTCCCAGGACCACCAGTTATGCCATATATTGTAAAGGGGTGATTATTTTGCCCCTTTGTTATTGCCAGACTTTGTCTTAAAATTAAGTATTATTTGACATAAACTTTGATAAGTGTTTGTTAAAATTAATTTAAAAAGCATATGCTAAAATGCAGGCAGTACCACAGTGGTGACTTCACGTGCTAATTGTTACTGCAGTTCTCTTACTGGTAACTAGCACTGTAGTATGTATCTTTTTGATGATATAAATTTTATTTCACCTGTCAAACATCGAAGACAACTTGTGATCAAATTTGGATGACCAATTCATGTTATATAGACAAATATGAAATAGAACTCCAATATATTTTATATCTTCCTATCTATTCTCTTAACCTAAATTGTCAGCAGATACTTGACCTAAACATTTACAAGTAGAATAATCACTTGGCCAATACTGGAAGCAGCTTAAATCAATCTATAGAGTCTATATAACTATGGAAATGAAAAAAAAAAAAAAAATCTGAGGAATTATTCTCAAATAAAGGAAAAATTCTCAAGTAGAGGGTCAGTGGAACACTGAAGAGCAATATTACTATCAAACTACAAATGCATAAAAGGCTCAAGTCTGTATAAATATTTCTGACCATAAGACATTAACAACCATGATATATTTTTGTCAGCCAACCTCAGCAGAATATTCAAACTCAACAATAAGGTATGGACATAAAAGCACAAAGAAATTGAGTTTATACTAAAATGCATTCCTTCCAGAAATCTTGAGAAACAACCAAAAAGCCACAAATATAAAATTAAAACATGAAACAAGCCATTGAGATTATCTTGGATTTTTATATGTCTAGTAATTATCACAGTGCTCAACAGATATTGTTTTTATTTAGAATTGGTACAGTCATAAATCACTGACTTTCAAAATTTTCCTTTCAAGAAATTTAATGAAACTAAATACAAAATCTTACTTACTTCACACAGACATTAACCCATCTTCTGGGTTAGCAAACACAGTTCTTTGTTGTACTAACCTGATATTCACACAGCTCTTAAATCTCACTTTGAAGGAATAAGAAGCAACTATTTCAAGACTAACAAGTATCGCTGTTGTTAAGCTGTTGATGGCATAGGGTATTTGTTACAACTTCATCACATATATGTATGCAAAAGAATTAGTATTTTTATCATCTGCAGTTATTGAACTTAACATTCACCATCACAGAACCTCATCTGTAACATTAAACTGGCTTTAAATACTTCCTTTAAAAAAAAAAAAAAAAAAAAAAAAAAAGCCCTTCTAGTATTTTTTTTTTTTTTTTAA
>JANHGN010023655.1:19203-78295 GCA_024605025.1 Megaceryle maxima | reverse complement strand
GGTTGGTTGTCTGTTGCTTTTTTTAGTGTTTTTGAATTATTGTTTTGGTTGAAGAAGTAATATGTCATGATGAGTTTCTTTTCCTTTTTTTTTTTTTTTTTTTTTTTTAATTCTGTGTTTTCCTCCTGCTGGATTGAATGGTCTTGGAAAAGATACTTCACCCTGAAATCCTTTATCTGTAGAGAAGTGACTACCACAGTGCTGCTGTTCTGGCTTTGGCAGCAGGTATTATTAGCCTGTCCAGTTCTTACAAAGTCAGCTTTTACATGATCCTGCTTCTTCTACTGATGGTATTTCATTCTCTTGAAAAACAGAATCTCATTCTTTATATGATTTATTTGCTTTCTGCTTTCTCAAGAGTATTAATCTTATTTTCAGTCATTCTCAGAGAAAGTCCTTTCAAGGTAGCTTGCAGCCTCTGAAATCTTATTATAATAACTTTATACTGCAGCTCCTGTTGCTTCACAACATGCTATCGTATGTTTGTCTTTAAAATAAGAGCAGAAGCTTTACCTCCTTTTTGCAGTTTTTAAAAGCAAATGTTCTTGGGATGTGGGCTTTTGAAAATTAAACTTGCAAGCTTCAAGTTCTATTTCAAAGGAAGACATAATGCCTTTATGAGGAATGCTTTGCTTCCTTGCAAGCTTCAACTCCTTATACATCAGAGGGAGTACCTTAGGGAATCGGTGTTTTGTTCAAAGAAGCAGACTTTCAGATTATAATGAATTCTAATACCATGAAAGATTTTGATGTGGGATTTCTACATTTCACTAACATTAAAGCAGAATTGTCATTAAAAACAAAACAAAAAAACAATCAACTTACTTGTTTCTAATACTTTTTGTTTTGTTTTGTTTTGTTTTCAGCTGGCTAGCTTGTAAAGCCAGGTTGGATTACCAAGGAGTTCTGAAATATTATGAGACACCTGTAAAAGTGAAATTTTTAATGAATGTAGCTGAAGGTACATATGTAGTAACTAAAAAATGTGAAAACTTAAATGCAAAGTTAAGTAATATTTTATCTTTAGAGAACAGGAGCATAATGTGCAAGTCCCAAAAGATGATGGATATCTTCAGTATTCTTCATGCTTCAATATGAATTCAGTATTTCATGAAAGCTGTTTTATCTTGCTGTAGATGAGTCCCATGCCCAGTTCTGGTCTCTTACCTTTGTGCTGTTGTGGAGCTTGCAATCCCTTTCTTCCTCTTCTCTGGGAACTGTGTTCATTTGTATCACCCATGGAACACTGTAATAGGTGTGCGCTATTCTGATGGAGTATCTGGTCAGGAAAGCTTTGGAAAGTTTTTGTACTGAGGAGTTGACTGATTTATTCCTGTGTTCACAGAAGCCTGTCTTCCATTGCTGAAGTTAAATGTAGCTGAGGTTATGTAGCTTTTGTAATTTAGATTATACAGCTTTATTGTTTTTTAGGGGGTGGGGTGTGGGATGGTGTTTGGGTTTCTTTGGTTTTTTTTTTTTTAAATTACTGTGTTTTTCTCTCTGCTACGTACCACTGTTACTGCAAATTGGTCAACTTCGTGACTTTATTTTGGAGCCACGGTATAAAATGCTTTTCTTTAAAAATAGAACAGAAAAGTCAGAACTGAAATACCTTCATTTGCAAAGTCTTAAACCATATTCATAGGTCTTCACATGGCTTTTTTTTTTTTTTTTAAACCAAACCCTAACATTATTTACAGATCTTTATGGAGGAAAAAATAGTTTTGCTTAGAAATTTCCTTTGAATTGCCTTGACTATGTGGGAAAGTAATTTTCTCACTAGGTTAGCTATCTCTCCCTGCTTGTTTTTATTTTGGAGCCTTCTGTTCCTTCTGTTTAGCTGGAATTATGGGCTGGAGAAGTGAAAGCAGTGCCCCTGTTAGATCATGTTCACAGCCTGATGCTCTGGGGTTGGAGCTGCCTCCTGTTTCTTATGGATGTGAAATCAGTTTTCACCCGTGGGGGGACTGTATTGTAGCCCTCTTTGCTTGAAATCATGCTCATACCAACAGTCTGTCTTCAGCACAGGGATGCAGTTACATAGAGGAGACTCTTAAAAAGTGGGAATAAGCACATGATGGGCAGAATGTAGCATTTCTATTGATTTCTCTTTTCATTTGCTGAACTTGTGTTCAAGTGTAACATCCTAAGATCTGGCACTCGAGAATTTGTAAGAGCTCTCCCATCAGCATTGCTACTTGTCTCTCAAGGGTAGAGATGCTTTCAGTGTGCTGCCTGGTAGTCTGCTGTGCAAACTCTCTGCTATAAAAGAGTTCACTTAGGTGAGGGATGGAAAAGAATAAGCTGTTTTCAGAGGGATAAATTAAAGTGTTGTGGAGATGTAGTCTTTCAAATAATTACTTGTAATACAGTGGTCTACAGCACTTAGATGGTATAAAAGCTTACATATGACTTAAATCACAAGAACAAATTGGCACTATAATAGCTAAATTGATATTTATTAGAGTCCAAGCTCACATCAGACCTGAATGCCAGTGAAAAAGCAGGTGAGAAGTTTTATGAAGCTGACCTTGCTAGCAAACCTGGGCACAGCCCTATGACTGAAGTCTCCTAACTGTACTAGAAGTTAGGAAGGGTGGCTGGTGGTCTTGGGAAACCTGCTGTAGAATTTTTAGTCTTCACTCTGCCTGTAACAGTGTGAAGTTGAAAGGCTGGGAAGCTGGGTGCAGGAGGAGACTTGTATCTGTCATGGGACAGGAGGGTAGAAAAAAAGCTTGTATTTAGGTGGCTGTTTAAGGGCCAGGAACCTTCTTCCAAGTGTCTTGCAGAGAAATGGTGAATCTCTTTGTTCTGTGTGCATTCCTCTTTCATACAATCTTGACCTCTCTTTTTCCTTTGAATAACTACAGGGCAAAATAAATTACTTTGAAACCACAGTAAGCTCCATTAAAAAAAAAAAAGATATTAAGAAGCTGAAACTTCCTGGTGTTGCAGTCTTTTCACATGGATAGTACAGCGATTATGTTGTCAGAAAGGCATTTTTTGTGCGATCGCTTAATCTGCTATGTAGTGAGGGTTTTTTCCTAAGTAGCTCTTTATCTATAGAGAAGTGCATTTTAAAAAAGAAAAAAATTGTAGAGGATTAGAAAGATGCTGTGTTTCAAAAATGCCTAAATGAGCATAGCTGCTTGAAGGCCTAATGTAAGTAGTGTTTAGTTATATAATGTCACTCAGAGTGATGAAGAATCAGGTTACCTGAAAACTCAAAGGTCTTCCACCAAATGTCCTTTACCAGTACATTTCCATGAGTCTGAAATCAGTAGAGGAGAAATGGAACCAAAGAAATAACGTTTATTTGATATATCCTCCTGAAATCCCACATATTAACTGAATGGTTTGCATCCATATTTTTGTATTAGTCATAAGATTTATTTGAATTATTAGAGGCTATAAAGGATTTTTTTTAAAGAAATTATGTACAATGCAGTAGCATTTCCCATTGTGTTTAATGAATTGCATCATTTATGATAAGCAGTTTAAGATATTTGTAATGTATCTGTTTGTGGTAATACACTGGGAAAGATTTAATATTAATCAGTGTGGAACTAGAGATGGCAAAGGGACCATTTCAAACCTGCTGCAAGTTTGCATTGATTATAAATTGTCTTGAGTTTTTCCTTCATACTGTTGGTATTTCCCTGTGTCCTGGTTCAATGCAACTGCAGTGACTATTTCTAAATAACCTGTTATCTTCATTGATTGGTTGTAGGTTTTTTTATGTTGGGAAGTAGTGAAGGACGCTTAACCATATGTAGGTGTGGATTTGGTTCCCCTCTTTCCCCTTTGACCGTTTTTTAACTCTTTTTTTACTGGATCACTGCTTTCAGGCTGGACTTTGGGACTGGCAGACTATCAAACCCTGAAGTTTTCCTCGCCACCCTTGATGCACCTGTGCTGCCCGCTGCGCAGCGTCATGCCAAGAGGATGGTGTGACTTGTGCTGCAGCCACCTGGCAGCAGAAGGCACTGGTGGGGTGAAGCAGCCAAGCTGCAGTGCTGTAAGTTTGCTGTGGTATGTGCCAGGCTCCTCTTTCTGCCCCCTTGGGTTGCCCAATGGGCAGTTCTCTGCCTGCTTGCTCCCCATCAGAGGGGGAATGTAACACTAAGAAGAGCATTGTGCAAAACGTCATCACTGCCCATGCGGCTGGGAAGGAGCAATGTTCTGCCAGTGAACACAGGCTGGGATCTGACCTTGGTTTAGCCATGGTGGACAGCCTTTCACTCCTGACAGTGCTTGCTGCTTTTCCTGCATATGCTAAAACATATGCCATAGGGCAGGCATATCACAGCAGCCCTCCTTATATCACCAGATTGACTTGTGGGGGGGATTTCAACCCAATTGTTGCTCATTTTTGAAACTAATACTGATTTGCTTCTAAGAATCATTTTCTAAACGAGTTTACTTGACAGTCTCAGCTCCTTACATTGCCCTTTTTAACCTTCCTGTTCTAGCTCCAGGTCCTGTCCCAGCTTCATTGTGCAATCTGCCCCAGTTCTGGTTTCCTGTTTTCCCCAGTTGTCATCTTCCAAATTTTCACAATCCTCCCACTCTTTCCTTTCTTTGTTCAGCAGGTCACTTTCCGTTTTACCATCTTTGAGTATCTAGTGTCAAGGATACCCTGAGCTGAGGAGGGTGGTCTCATTGATTTGAGGTGGTGGGGGGGGAAAAGAATGGCAAAGGCAGCATTGCTGTTTGGAGTTTTCCCTTGTAACTTGTGTTAGCTTGTTAGCTGCGTCAGAGGTCAGGCCAGCACCTTGGGGTTTTGGATGCAGAGGGAGACTCTAGCTTCTGGAGGTTTTTCAGAGTATAGAGCTACAAAAGACTTGACTGAGTAGACAGAAATGAGAGTTTTATAGCTGTTCTGGGTTGACCTTGGCAGGCTGCTAAACACCCACCCAGCTGCTCTCACTCACCTTCTTAAGAGGTCTGGAGGAGAAAACAAGATGGAGAAAAGCTAGGGTGTTTAGATAGTAGCTAGTAAGCGATCTCCCTGTCTATCATAGGCAAAGCAGACTTGCCTTGGGAAGAATTAATTTAATTTATTCTCAATCAAAATAGAGCTGGATGGTGAGAAACAGAGTTGAAAACTAAAACACCTTCCACCCCTGTTCCACTTCATCTTTTTCCCAGGCTCATTATCACTCCTTCATTCCCATGTCATCTACCTCTTCCACCCCAATGCCAAGTGGCACAGTGGGAAGAATAATGGGAGACTATTGGTAGTCCAGAACAGCTCTTCTCTCGCTGCTCTTCACACATCACATTTTCCTCCTGCTGCAGTGTGGGTCCTTCCCAGGTGCTGCAGTCCTTCAGTACCACTTACTCCAGTGTGGTCTCCATGGGCTGCTGGAGGACAACCCACTCCCCATGCTGTTTCCATGGTCTGTGAGGGAATCTCAGCTCTGGCACCTGAAACATCTCCTCCCCTTTTTCTCCCACCATGGTGTCATAAGGCTGTTTCTCACAGGTTTTTGGTTGGTTGGTTGGTTTTGTGGGTTGTTTTTTTTATTTATTTTTTGTTTGTTTTTCCCCACTCCTCACTGCCATACAGCATTTTGGTCTTTCTTAAGTACGTTTTCCTGTAGGTGCTGCCGTCTTGTCTGAGGAGCTCAGCTGTGCTGTGCAGTGGGTCAGTTGGAGTCACCTGGAAGTGACTGTGTCCAGCACAGGGCAGCTCTGCCTTCTCCTCACAGAGGCCACCCTGCAGCCTGCACTGCCAGCAGCTTGCCACAGACACCCAGTACAATAGTTTGTCTAAAACCAGAGGTTGCTTTTATGCAGATGGCATAAAAGGTGCCATAAGGCACCTTTCCTGAACCCAGAGAACATTGTTTTGTCTCTAAAATCCTCTGTCAGCATAGAGGTGTTACAGCTTTAAGCCAAGAAACACATTTGCACTGGTGGCAGTGGGCATTGCCAGAGCTGCCCCTCTGGACCCTGCTAAATTGGTTTGGTCGAGAGGAGGGGGTCACTGCAGGCAGACATATATGAAGTTGCAGCCTAAAAATATGTTCAAAATTCCTACCGTGTTATCCAGTTAGGGGAGTTTCCAATATAGTGCTGTCCGTCTTGCTTACCATAGCAAAACATCTACATAAGTACATTGGATCATGCATAAGAAGGGCCAGATTTACTAACAAGGGATCTGTCCATTTGCACAACACAGTGATTCCTTATTTGTGGGTTCTGTTCTTCTCAATGCAGTTGGGATATTTTCTGGTAGAATAATAATCTTGATTACTTTCTTCTTATAATACTTTACTCCATCTTCCTTCCCATTTTCTTATTTGAAGAAATGCAATTAACTTCTTGTTTGTTTTGTTGTGTGGTTTTTTTTGTTTGTTTGGGGTTTTGTTTTGTTTTTTGAGGTTTTTTTAGATGTAGGTTAATGGGATATTATGCTTTTTTTTCATTTATCTGCTGTGGCAGTCTGAGAAGGGATAGTCTTCAATTAAGAACTGCATGGTCCTTTGTCATATTGCTCCTTTTAAAAAATTTACTTAAAACAAAGCAGCTGGTGAAAATAATGCAGGAAGCAAAAATAGTAGGTTTTACAGAGATTTCGTTTTTATTCTCTCTACTGATAAAAGCTTGGGGAGAGGGAGCTTTGCTGAGAAATATAGCTGAGAAATATAGCCACTTAACCGCCTTGTATTAAATGTTATTGCTTCATGATTATTGCTGTTCTTTGCGATTCATCTTTAATATTAAAAAGAGAGAGGGAACATAAGTTGAACTTGACCTCCCTATTTATGAGGCTAGACCCTCAGAGGTGTGAAGTAGGCACCACTCTCTTTTCATGACAGTGGCACTGGTGGAGTTTTTTTTATTTGTAGTATCTGTGCTACAGGTATGCATACCAAACTGGATGTAATTTTGAGGTTGGAGTTGTCTTGGAGTCTACTTTTTTTTTCCCCTCTCTCAGGTTTTATCTCTTACTTGAAGCAGTCAAAGAAAACAATATAAAGGTTTCAGTCTATTGTTGCTTTGATAGGTTCCAGGAGGGGAAATGAGCTATGTGCTGAATTGTGCTGAATTATGCTGTCTCTAAAGGTGACCTTGTACTGCTGTCAGAGATCAGAGACTGACATTCATCCATCCCTCCCAGACTTTAATGTGTCAGGGAACCAAACCTCTTTGAAAAGCCGAGGGTTTTGGCACTTTATTGCACAGTGGAAATTCTTGCTTTTTCTCTTCTTTCCTCTTCCACCTGATGCACTTGAGGGACTGCTTAGTTCTAGGCTGGCTTTGAGAACTAATAAAGAATTAAAGCTGGTGTGTATAAGCCTGGTTATTGGGGCCATAGCAAGTATGGGAGAGCTTAGCACTTGAAACGTGTGAGAACTAGGGAAGGACGGATCTGCCTGGAGACCTCACCTGTGTTACTTGTGCAAGGATGCAGGCACCATGATGTCTTATATCCTACATCCGTCATGGGGTACAATGGCAACCAAGTTATATTTCTGGATTTCAAGACATGGTTTTTATTGTTCAAAATAGAAGAAAAAGACAGCTAGGTGTGTCTAGTCATCTGGTATTCAAGCATACAGAAAACTTTACATGGAAGCCTGATTCTGTTCACATTTACATTCATTCTTATACTAGACTGCAGAAAGGAGGAGTTAAATTCCTTTGATTAAAATTGGGATTCAATGGTGAAAAGGAATTGAATTAGTGGTTTACACTGTTATCTGAGTAGTCCGGTTGACTTTGAGACTAGTTATATGTTTGAAGGAAAAGCTATATTGAAGTACAAGTAATTTTACTGTAAACTCGGATTTATTTTTTCTTAATAGCTCACTTCTTAGCACTGAGAGGTCTTATTCTAAAACAATAGAAATCCTAAGAATTTTTATAACTCCACTCATAATATCAAGCCATTACAACTTGGCTTGCATTCAAAATTAAATAAACAGATTTAAACCACCAATCTTACAATATCTCTTGGCAAGTTAAACTGTAGCTACTATATGGAGGTGTCTAATGCAGGGGACTTCAAAACTTTGTGTGATGTAGCAGCACAGGACTTAAAGCTTTCCAGTAATAGCTGCTGTTAGAGACTGTTTCATATCCAAAAATTTTCAGGCTTTAACTGTGGTAGTGCAATGCATAGATGCAGGTTGTGAGTTTACATTGTTCCTCTTGCTGGAGAAGTCATCTTGACTTTTCTAGTATAAATGATCCCTTGAAATACAAACCAAAGGGAAAAAAGTTATCTGTGAGAAGACTGCATCTGTAAAACATGGTGAAATTTCTTCAGGAAGATTCAGGAAGCTAAAGAAAGGCAATTAGGAATTCACTAGTAATCTACAGCTAAAAACTGAGCAGCATCCAAATATATATAGTAATGGAACTTGATATTGTTGAAATTGTTGATGAATTTTAACCATAAACCATTTCAAATTATATTTGTCTTTCTAAATCAGGAGTTGAATAATTTTCCCATTATTGCTTACAGATGGAGATGATACCACAGATTACTTTTTAGATGCAGTGATTTCCTGCATTAGGATGAGCAGATTGTGCTATGCCTGTTTGTATTCACTGATTGGAAGGGGCCTAAACTGACAGTTCAGCTATGTCTTTTTTTTCAAAGACATCTCAGATTAGATGAATTACACCTTTGGTATTGGCTGTATTTTTTTTTTTTTTCTATAGTGCTTGTAGAAGGATTTTAAATACTTCTACCATCTTAAAAAAAACCTAGCAATATAGCTAAAGTCACTAATTTAAACACTTGTTACCGTCTCCTTTTCCTGCTAATAATTCTTTTATTTTGCATTTCTTTAATGGATCAGGGTCCTTCTACTTGTGAATTTAAATGAGTTCCTTCACTTGTCATGTCTGGCCTCAAGATTTTATATATTTTTTCCTACCTATCTAGCTCAAACTAAAAGACAAAGCCTAGAAAATTCCTAGAGTGTAGTTTGTCTGTTTGAATTCCTAAAAGCTCTCCCAAAACTTAAAAAATAATTCGAAATCTGTGTCTTGACATGACATATGCTGCTGAATGTGTGGAGAGAAATTGTCACTGGGAAGGCTTTGAGCTATACAACTATGGACTTCTGGCACTGGGGTTTTAATTGCCAGACAAGTTGCTATGTGATTAACTGATGAGTTGGAATCACAAGTTCTTGTCAGGAAATGTACTACTACATCATTCAGAATTCAGTGAGATCTGTTGTTTAAAAGCAAAGTAAATTGTTCTCTTATTAATGCTTACACTTTTTTTGTGTGTGTGTGTGGTTTTCTTTCTTTAGGAAATGGATTTTCTTAATTCTGAATATTTGCCTTATCTGTAGTAATTTGCATTTAAATGCAGACGATGACTTTCATCTCTTGTGCAAGTAGAATATAAAGAAATGCTGATAAAGACATAATTATCTGGCACTTTAAGATAATGGTTTGAGGCTTTATAACTGCTTACTAGTAAGATGTGGGAGAGGAAAGGAAAGAAAATTGATAGTGTTGTGTTTTTCCTTCCAGACCCTCTTATTGCATACCCTGAAGTTCAAACCAGAAATCTTCTCTACTAGCACTCAAGAGTTTTAAGAGATAATTAACCTTCATACTGTCTAGTCTATGCAAGAGAGAGCAGAGGTCTCTGAGACGGTAAATACATATGCATATAGACTGTTTTGTTTAAGTAAGATAACATTTAGCAAATAACTGGTTTTCTCCTTCTACTCTTGTTGCTTTTCCTTTATGTTAACAATTAGATTAGAACTAAATAGTCATCATCTAACTTGCATTTTGTGTGACTAGGCAAAGGAGAGGGGAAATGACTGTAGTATTCCCTTACATGCACTTGTAGAGTCACCCCAACAAGCTAAATGTTTTTGATATGTATAGCATAAGAATATCTGTATGTGTATGAATAAAATGGCAAAGAGTGGAGCTCTGTATTCTTAAAATACTGTACTACCTATAAAATATGTTCCTAATACTCACTACAGGACCTCTGCTATGATGTATGTAGTTTTGGGAGAGATGCAAAGGAGAAAAAGAAGAGGCAAAAGAAATAGTAGAAGGAAGTGTAAGAAGAAGAGAGAACCGCACACTGACCTCTATCTTTGGGGAATCTTCTGTAAGTCAGGAGATAAGTTTCTCTGTTGCATGTATGAACACTTTTGATGCTTTCAGTGGCGTGAACAAAAATAGACTTAAATCCTAGAGACCTTGTTTTCTGAAAGTTGCATTGGTAGTAAAAATAGAATTATTTGCTTTTGAAGTAGCAGGTGTGATACAGTGGGGGGTTTTGGCTGGGTTTTGTTTTCATTTTGATGCTTTTGACTTCCTTTTTGATGCTAAGACAACTATGCCATCAAATGTCTTAGTATGTTGTGCTCGTATGCATTTATAGGGTAGTTTGTATTTAGAGGACAATGAAAGTATTTGATAAGAAGCCTTTTCTTCTTGTCTAAACAGCCCAGATTTATATTTTCCAAACACACTTGTAAAGTCATTTGTGCTACAAGGTGGTTGAAAGTGATGTGAACACATTGAAGTTTCAGCTCATAGAATTTAATTCTCTAATATTAAATGGAAGAATATATGTAAATGAAGTACTCTAAATATAGGTTGTAAAAGAAGAAGAAATGAGTTGTTGGAATTGTCTTCACACTGATAGTTCCTTGATCGTAGACTTTCAGTACAGTAAGTTGAGAAACATGAAAGAAACAATAAATTGCTACTTTTAGAATATCTTGTGATTCTGCCTCCCCACTGCTAAGATTCTTAACTTCACTTTTTAATTTCTGCTCATATAAAATCATAGGCTTGCTTGAAAATCTTTGAATGCCTAGTCAAAGCAGACAGCAGAAAAAGTAATAAGTGTTATTTTATCTACTCTGCTCAAAACAGCCCATCTTATTCAAAGACTGTAGCTGTATTTCTCTAGGTTTAGACACTTTGTTTATTATTATCTTGTGGGATGCAGCTGTTAGTTGCCCATTTTACAGTTGAGAGCTGTAGCCTTACATGTGGCTTCATGCTGAGCTCCAAATAGGATTTAGCTCTGTAACTTACAGCCATCACCCAGCGTAGGAAGTATGGAGGCTTCTCTCCACCTTTCTGCACATCAAATAAAAATGGTGGCAGGCTCAGAAATTACGATTCACATTTGGATTTTTGTAGTCACCAGTGAATCTTACCTAGAGATGACCAACAGCTTTGGCTGTTGCAGTAGTTCACCTGGCTAAGAGCTCTTTCTCAGAGCATTCGTTTTTCTTTTCAGGGCAGGGAGAGGAAAACTGTTTGTGGGGGGTTGTTCGTTTTTGTTTGGGTTTTTTGTGTGGGGTTTTTTTTTTTTAATGTGACACAAGTAGGATTTTTCACCCTTTAAGATAAGAATAGAAGATTGCCTTCCAGTACCTGAAGGGAACCTCCAGGAAGACTGTAGAGGGACTCTTCACAAGTGTGCCCAGCAATAGGACAAGGGGAAATGGTTTTAAACTGAGTAAAAATAGTTTTAGATTGGATCTTAAGAAAAAGTTCTTCAGCATGAGGGTGGTGAGACTCTGGAATAGATTGCCCAGAGGGGCTGTGGATTCCCCCTCCCTGGAGGTGTTCAAGGCCAGGTTGGATGAAGCCTTAATCAACCTAGTCTAGTTGAGAGCTGTTCCCACCCATGGCGGGGAGGTTGGATTAGATGATCCTTAGGGTCCCTTCCAGCTTAAGCCATTCTATGATCGTTTAATTTTCCTGTCCTAAGCAGTCAGTCTTCCCAAGGTCGCTGGATCTTTTCTCAGCTGGTTGTTAACGAGCACTTTCTGTGCTAAGGATTATTTGAAAGGTTTCTGTTTTTTGGCCTTCTTGGAAAGGACTTGGGTAAACTGTAACATTGTATTGATAATACAATCAATTACAATCAATTGTTGCTAATGGGCATAATTTTAAAATGTACGATGCATTATTTTAACTTTTTTTTTAATGTATGTTGTCTTTTAGAAAGAAATTGCTGGACTACGTTGCCTCTAAACTGAAGAGATGCAAGGAACCCTTGGCTGTTTTAGTGTACCTGTGTGTTTCAGAACGTTTAGCTGTTGAGTATTCCAGCAGGGAATCATGCTTGTTCTCTTCCCACAGATGACTCTAATCGGATATTTTATAATTAGATGTGCTGCCTGCCATCTTCGGACCACACTCTGTTCTTAGAGCCATGTATAAACATCTCTTACCCTGAAAATTTTTCTGCTGTCACAAAGTTTGTGGTTTCCTGGTGGAGCATATGTTACCCATATGGGCTTCTCTACATGTTGCTTCCCCTCCAGTCATTCCTGTGAACTGTGTTGTGGATCTGAGAGTTTTAAGTTCCAACACTGGATGACCTATATAAGGCTAAAAACTAGACTTTTAATTTTTTTTTAACCTACTATAATTATTTAATTATTCAAGCAACTGTTGAAAGTGTTTAGGAGAAGTTGTATTTAGAAGTAAATATGTCACACTTCCTTTGTACAAAACATTAGCATTGTGTGCTTCTGGTTAACGGTGTGTGTTTGCTCAGACCAGGAAAATGTGCTTTATGGCTCTGGCAGCTGAGAGAAGGATGTGGAAGAGTCACTGGTGTGCCAGGTGTCTCTGTGAGGAACAAGGAATCTTCTAACACCAGTGCTCTACTCCTGTATTCAGCTTGTGCACAGGCTTCGTGCTGCACAGTGAGGTGGAGAGCTGCTGGAACATATAAGCATAAGAAAAGCTAGTCTGGCAGCTGTCCTAGAGCCTGGTGGCTGGCAGGGAGTCTGTCACCAGTGCTGACCAGAGGAAGGGAGATGAGCCAGGGCACAGACTGAAATGTGGGCTGAGCTCGATACTGAATCCACTCTAAACACCAAAAGGACAGGAAACAGGGAAAATGAGGTGATGTCAAGAATGTTGCATGGGAAAACCATCATCTGGGATAGATATGAAGGGAGAGATAGCAGAGGACTGAATATCAGGGGGGAATGACAAAGGGGTTTCTTCACCAACAAAACATAAATTAATAACTGCCTAAGCAGTTTGTATTACTAGACTCTCAGATAATTCGCCAACATAATAAAATCAATTACGTGCTGCAGTTCCTGTAGCCAAATATTTCTTGGGCAAAGCAAACTAATAAAACACAGCACTGAAGGGCCATCTGCTAACATAAGACAAGATATTAAAACCTGTCTTATTACCGTTAGCGTGTGTGTATATAGATATATATATATATAAAAAATGGGGGTCCTACACTTCTCTAAAAGGGAAAAAAATAGTAATACTGTTTGTATTTAGTGAAAAAACTATTAAAACACTATCATTCTTATAATATTTTGCAGTTTCTTTTGTTGATATATGTACTTGTGATTGTGTGGGATGTTTTTAAGTGAGAGAATTCAATCCTCTTTACAAGAGGTAGAAATCATCAGTATAAAGGACTCTTGTCAAGACTTAGCACCATCCTCTGCTGTTACCATAATGCTCAGTAATGTGCTTTTAATCTGTGTTGCCAATGTAGTGGGGGGGGGAAGCCTTTCTCTGAGAGCTCACTCTGCATATTTCTACCAAAAAAAGGCACTTGTAGATGAGAAGATGACGCTGATCGGGAAAATCATAATTTTTTTTGAACGGGGCCTCTGACTTAACTCATACAAATCATGCATGGTTCTTAGCAACTCCCTTCTGAAGCTGTAAGACCTTTACACACTGTCTGTTACCCCTGCTTTGTTGTCTTACTAAAGTGGTTTTTTTTTTTTGTTTGTTTGTTTGTTTGTTTTTTTTGTCACACTGAGAATTTATAATTAATCTCAAATCAACTGTAGTTAATACAGAAGCCTCTTATTCTGGTAGTGGTGGCACTGTTATTTGCTGGCCTTTGTACTGTGAGCAAAGGAATAAACCTGAGATTTTTGTCACTTGCTCAATGGAGTCTGGATTTTTAACTGTGACCTATTTCCACTGTGTCCTGGATCCAGATGCTCAGTTGTTCAGTCCAATCTGTTGTGGTAAAGGAAGAGCGTTTCACTTTCTGTTCCCTGTGTGTTGCTTCTATATCTTGTCTGGGAAATTAGGCAACCCCTCATCTGTAAGCCACCTTCTAGAGGAAGGATGCTTTTGGAAAGAAGCCCTGTCCAGGACAAGAGAGCAATAAGCCTCTATTAAGACAGATTTCTCTATCTTTAGAAATGTCTCTTCAGTGACTGTGTTATGTTGATCAGCACTGTAAATGGCTGGAGGACATCTCCAGTGAGCAGAACTTTAGCATTTTGCATAGTGATACTCCCCTGCTGAAGGGATAAAATGAGGGGTAGAAGCTGCAGTAGAGGGTGGTCCTTTTAGGCAATGTCTTGGGAGACAAAGATAGAAGACAACAAATTTTAACTTTTGGTTCCAGTGGGGCTTTCCTATACAAACATAAACAAAACTGTAAGTTACCTGTCCTGATGCAAACACTAAGGCCTGAAATCTATGAAACTACTTTTTGTTCTCCTCTGTATGTTTCAAATCTTTTACTTACAGTGAAAACAGAAGAGGAAAAAAAAAAAAAACAAACCCAACCAACCTTGTCAATAAAAAAATTAATACATTGAATCCTGGTCTGAGTCTCCATATGGAAAAAGGAAAAGTGACCCATATTTGTATCATTCACATTTGTTACTTGTAGGATGTCCTGTCTGTTCTATAGATCCATCTTCTGGTTTTAGCTATCAATTTTAGCTTCTTTTAAGGCATACCTAGTTGTTTTACCTCTTTATCCTGAAATTACATTCTGTATGGCTTCTAAACCTTTCTTGCTGCCTTTTGCTTTCCGATATCTCTGCCATAAATGCATCTATGAAGTCTTAAAAGGAAGGTATAAACAGAGATGTCCCGAAGAAGCTGTAGGAGTAACCTTTCCTAGCATTTCCTGAGCTACTAAATATGAGGAAATTTATTATTTTATTATAATTGCTGATGTATGTTGGGTTTGGGGGGATTTTTTAACTTTCAATAGCTGATGGACTCAGATCTTGTTTCATATGTTTTTCAGTAGAAGATTAAACATTTTTCCACCATTTTTGTAGGTTGTTGCTCTTTTAGAGGGACAGGAGTGGAAGAGGAGGAGAAGGAAAAAGAGTATTTTCCTAAACATTTCCAAGTTTTAATAAATCAGATAAGACTATCTGATATGCCACAATTTTTCAGTGTGTGAGGAAGAAGGGCATGGGGAGTAGGAATCTGTAAAAACAAGCATTTCTGTGTTTGTTTAACATATTATACAATAAAGAGTATGAAAGCACCAAGATGCAGCATACCACAATTCCAATGCATTTGACAAATGAGGACAGGGGAAAGACGGTATCTTGAGATATGTCATAGATGGTAAATACTGAAACAATTTGATTACCTCAGGAAGACTTTTAAATATTAGTTGAAGATTACTGACTAGATAATTTTTTTATATATATATTTTTTCTTTTAACCTTTCTTATAACAATTCATTAATGTGGGTCTTAAAAATGAAGGATTTCTAAGTTATCCTGGGTAGCTATATCCCTGCTAGTGCTCTAGATAACTTGATTTATCGTTGAAGTTAGCTTTGTTCTGATCCTAGGGTTGCACTAACTGACTTCCAGGCATTCCTGCCAACCGGTATTTCTCTATGATTATATTGGAACAATGGATGGTTACATGATTAGATTCAATTAATACTTCAAATTAAGAGTTCCAGGACTGAAAACATGATTGATCACACATGTGATTGCAGATTAGGCAATTAGTTTGTTAAATTCTGTTTGGAACTTTTTTTCATATAGGTTTGGAAAGGACAGTTCAGCTACTCTGAAATAAAGGCAAGTTTTTATAGTTGTTAATGCTACCTATTACTATCTTCAGATTCTTCAATCTGAACTCTAAAGCAAGTTTCTAAGATTCAGAATTTGTCACTTGGATTGATTTCCAGTCCTCTTTGGACTGCTAGGATGTAGGGAGTTCATTAACTAGTTGCTCTTTTTGTTGTTCTTTCAACACTAGTACGTATCCTTTATAGTCAACATGCTTGATCAAACTTATCAACCATCATCCTTTTCTTTCATTAATTAGGGTACTAATGATCTTATTTCTCCTCCACAATTTCCTGCTAAGAAATTGTGAAGCAGTCTTGCACAACAGATTTAATAGAAGTGACTTGGTTAATAAGACAGATCTGAAAATGCTTGGTTCAGTTCTTTTCCATGACTGCTTATTTATTTAAATTTTCTCTTGAGATTCAGCTTCATCTGTGTAAATGAGATCACCGTATCTCAATAAGAATGAAGTGATTAGTTTGGATTTTCATCAGTTCTTAACTGCCTATTTTTTACAGCAACAAATGGTGTGCAACAGGCATTCTTAACCTCATTCTCACTGAGGTAATCAGATTTTTGGGACTGAGCAACCCATTACTTCTGTCCCAGCAAATGCTTTATTTATGGAACTAGAGTTGTGTCAGTTGATCGTAGTTTTCTTAACTTAATTAAAATATCTTCTACTTTTACAAATCTTTACTGAGTTTTTGATCAAATAATTTGTCTGCACAGTCAACAACTGAATGTGTCACTGGGGCACTGAGGTACCTCAGGACGGGAACTCTTCTAGATAGATACCTGACATGCAGGGAAAGCAAGCAAACATGTATGTCTGTGTGTATGCTGTTTATTAAGATGAATGTCATATGTGAAAAATATTTTGTGATTACTTCTGTGACATCACTGTGTGACAGTGGCATGTGTAGATATAATGAAGGCAAGTTACATTGGTAACTTGAATTCTGTTTTTTTTTGAGTTCATATTTTTGTGATTTGAAAGGGTCATTTAAACATACCTTCAATAAACAGTTCTTTGTCTTTTAACTAATAAAAAGATATTCTCTAATCCATTTTAAACCTCAGAACTAGAATTCCAGTTCCTGAGAACATGATTGCAAATGTCTGTTATATAGAAGGAGAGGTTGGCTAACTGTGCTGCTATTAATATATTAACTGTGTTTGGTCCTCTGTATGGTCAAACATCTTGATACACACACAATTTTTCAGTTTCTATGTGGGAAGCCAGGAGACTTTCAAATGTATATAGCTACTGAATCTAAACAAAGTGTCAGGGTAAGAACAAGGTAATTCTGAAGTCCAGGGTTTTGATTTAACTTACAAGGATCTGCAAATAATCTTGAGATTCAGAGCTACAATGGGATACTGCATGCATCTTATCTAAAAGGACAGGATGTTAGGCAGTGAAAATAACAGATCATTACCTGCTGCTTCTTCACTTATTTGTAGGAATAGCAAATATTTAAAAATACTTAAATGGGAGAAAACTACACTGCATGTGTTTTATGCGAAGGGCTAAATGCAATACTGTAATCCTGAAAGCATGCAACCTAGCTAATGGACATCAGTTCTTCAAACTGAGTCTTTAAAAGAAGTGAAATGTAACTTTACTGGAGAGTTTTTTGACCAAAAATCATAAAAAGATTCAATCCCTTGATTTAGTGAAGCATGGGTTGGTTTTTTGTTTGTTTGTTTGATTGATCTTTTGTGTGTGTTTTTGTTTGTTTGTATGTTTTTATTATTTTTTGGGGGGTTTGAATTTTTTTTTTTTTTTAATTAAAAAATATCAGGTTCTGGAGAGAAAAAGATGGTGGTGGGGAAACTAAAACCCTGAGTATGCATCTTTCAAATAATCATGGCTCTTTCTCCTATCTTCTCTTTTCAAGCCAAAGTTTAGCGAGCCCTTGAACTTTGAGATTTATTTTCCTCATTGGTATTCAAATAGTCACTTTTAGGTGTACGTTGGTGTGGAAGTGGTGGTAACTGATAGCTCAAAACTGGGGAGTGGCTGTTGTGCCTTGCTACTGCTTCTGCTTTTTGACTTTTCTCCTTTCTATAAGTTTGTCATGAATTGGGGGTTTTGTACATAGTCCATTGCTGAGATGAGTGCCTTTAAGAAGCAAGTATTCCTGCCTCTGCTACTTGTTTTCTCTCTGGTAAGGTAGCAGAAACTAGTAGTTCAACAGATGGTTGTTTTCTGGACATGGTGCCATCCCACAGGTGAGGCATAAATATTTGAGGCTGTGTTTTAAAGCACAAAACCATGCCATTTTCTACAGGACATATCACTGCAATCTTCCTCATATTCCTTGCTTATCTTCTGTTCTTCTGTTGAAAATAATGTGCTGTGTGCTGGCAGAGACCTGTTTGAGCTTGAGAGAGGAAATCCTTTCTTCTGCCTCCTCTTTCAAGGCTAGAGCCTGCCAGGATGGAAATAGTTGGCATCTGCTGATCTGTAGTTATGGATGCTGGAAAGCCTTGTTCAAGATGGCTGGGTGTTTGGCCTTTTAAGTCAGGGAGAAAATTAACAGGAGAGTGGTGGAACAGACTAAAGATAAATAACATAATGCTGAAGTCTGAAATGGACCATAATGGGTGGGTAGGATCATTTTAGAGCATAAAGTAATTTTAAGGAAACAAGATGATTTCAATCGGTACTCTTTTAATACCTTTTTGAACCCAGTTGAAGGATCCAGTTGCTTCATAAGAAGCTTGTCTGCTTTCCTGTTGTATTCAGCCTCTCTTGGACTATACCAGTCAAGAACTCGCTGTCTGTCTTCCCGCATTTTCTTGCAGTATAAGTGGAGAAGGTGATAAGGAATTACATATTGATGAACCAGAAAAAAAATCTGAATCAATATATGGAGAGTCTTGGCAGACGTTTCTTATCACAGCTGACATACACTATCTGTGCTGCAGATATATGACTAAGTGTACTTTGTAGTTGTGAACATACTCTGTTTCTCTGGTCAGGATGATAAATTTCAGATGTATATACACAGTATCAACTAAACCATGCTCTGTTGTTAACGAAAGAGTCTAAGTGAAGATTTTTAGGCAAACCAGTGCTCAAAAATACTGGAAGAAAATATGTTCACCTGTTTATCCAGCCCACAGTGACAGAACATGTAACTTAAGTTCTTCAAAAATAAGTAAGAATTTAATATTTTTTGCCATCATGTCTAGTGATGGAGAAGCCTTACATAAGGTTTAGTCTTGAGACCTAAGTCATTAGGAAGACTTTATTTCAATTCCTTTTCAGATTGAGTGTAATTCATCTTGAATAAAATAAAATAAATAAATTAATAAAATGAATAAAATAAATAGAGGCATTCTAGAGTCACTGAAATCTGAAGACTCCATATTTAGCAATCCAGGTAAGTCATATTTCTGAATAACTAGGAAGAGCACTCTCCTGTTCTGAAACAGCATCCTCCCCTGTCCCCCAATGCCTCCCGCAAGCACTAATAAGTCCGCCACAGCTGCTTTCTCCATGCATATGGTAGAGGCTATGATTTGACAATCAGGACATTGCTACTAAATTATTCATAAAGTATTGCTGCTTTTTCCCTTTAGGAAAAAAAAAAATCGCTGCTGTAAAGTAGAAATAGATTAGTAACTCATAGAAACACAGTTAGGATATCTACAGAGCAGTTGTCCTGTTCATGGTCTGAAACTTGCTCCCCAGTGAGCTTGAGCTGACTCTGATAGAAACGGGAGATTCATCATGTTTTGTGTTTACTTCTCTGAATGATGCTGTAGGAATAACTAACTCTGTTTGAATGCCTTAATCGTACTTTTTGCTTTTAATCTTAAATTTGGATTTCAGCATAATTAACTCTGCATTTCAACTATTTGTAAGGCATGGTTCTGGAGGATGACTGCAATCTGCAGGATAAAGCACCCATACTGGCACCCATAATTTCAATATACTGTGACTTTTCCTAGTTTTGAAAATCCTGTTAAACTACTTTGCATAAAGAAATGCTAAATCAGAAATTCAGTTTCTGGTACAGGCAGGAGACATGAGATTCTATAATCAACATAAGCACTTCTAAGGGCCTTAGCACAGAATCTCCTGTCTAATGACACCCTGAATGTGACATCCATGTTTTCTGCTATGGCCAGCATCATGTAGAGATGAAGAACCTTTAAAGAATGCAAAGATGTTTGCAAGGTAAGAGAAACTTGAATGTGTGCAGCATCTCTCAGACAGCAAAGTACCTAAAAGTGCTGCTACTTTTTTTCCCACTGTGCAAGTGTTCCTGTTTCTGCAGATGACGCATTTAATTATTTCTTGATGTGTCTTCCTCTTTTCTCCCTGTCTTCCAGAGTTTATATTCTTTATTAATAACTTTTCTATTGCTGCATATTAAAATCATGAACAATGGTCTCAAAAGCAATTTCCTGGCAGCTTTTGCAGAGGTGAGGTCAGTGGTCTAGATGAAATGGAGATTATTCGAGAGATGTACTGCAAAAGGATAAGGTGAAAAAGTTGTAAGTTGAAACAAAGTGTGGTCCAATCAGTTATCAGGAAAACAAACTTCTGATGGTGAATATAGTTAAGCACTGGACCAGGTTACTCGGAGATTATACAAAATCTTTATCACTGGAGGTGTGCAGATGTGAGCTGGCCAAGGCCCTGAGCACTGTAGTAGTTGTAATACAGGAACATCGATTGCTGACCTTAACATAGAAATGTCTTGGTTGGAAGGGACCTCTAGAGGTCATCTAGTCCAACCCCCCTGCTGAGAGCAGGGACATCCTCAACTAGAGCAGGTTGCTTAAAGCCTCGTCAAGCCTCACCTTGAATGTCTCCAGGGATGGGGCCTCCACCACCTCCCTGGGCAACCTGTTCCAGTGCTCCACTGCTCTGGTGGTAAAGAACTTCCTCCTTATTTCTAACCTAAATCCACTCCTTTCTAATTTAAAACCATTACCCCTCATTCTTTCACTCCAGGCCTTTGTAAACAGGCCCTCTCCAGTCTTTTTATCATCTCCCTTCAGGTACTGGAAGATGGCTATTAGGTCTCCCATTTTGGACCTTATTTGAATTAAGAGTTTGGACCAGATAACCTCTACAGATCCTACCCATCCTGATATTTTTTTTTTTTCTGTGATTTTTGCGCGTGAGCAATACACAAATGGTGTGTACTTGCACAGTATGCATGATGCTTCCAAGAAAATTTGGATTGATTTATTTGGGCATATGCGTACCAACTCTATGGTGTATTCAGACACGGACAGAAAACAGATGTGTCTCAAAAGCGTGGGACACGCTGAGCTTTGGCGACATTGCCCAAAAATAAGCATCTGTTAGGAAAATCCCAGAAAGAAGTGTGCTTAGGTATACAAATGGAGGAGGGATAGGCCAAGCATATTTTGTGACGTGATTTTGAACCTTGAACTGAATGTAACTGTCAAAACAGATAAGAAGCTGGTCTGTAGCAATGCCACCTGCCAGTGCACTGGAACATAATGGGCTTTTGTCACAGCTGGAGCTGCAAAGATGCCACTGGCACTGTAAATAAAACTAGAAATAATCCTGTACTGTGAGAAGTACTTATGTGACAGAGTTGACTTTTGAAAATGTCAGAATCCCCTCTCTGGTTAATCTCTGCCTACTTTCTAGTGTATTAATCAGTTAAATGCAGTTGTTAGCCTAATTTAGCCTAATTACTATATTATTTCCTTGAAATGTAGCCTGTTGGCTTGACTTGAATTGTAACAATATGGGAAACTACATGTTTTTTGGTGGGTCTTTTAAAAATACTCTTGGAGAATTAAGACTTGAGCAAAAGCTATACCCCTGGAAGAGCTGAGTTAGATCATTAATGGATTTATTTGTGATTTTTAGTAAGCTCTTGAAGGCTTAAATTTTTGCTTAATAGTGTAACATATTGGAGGCAAAACTTGTTTCAGTGTTTAGTTTAACCAGTAGTTTTAGCTGTTGATACTCAACTAGGCAATTTTGATATGTCTATGCTTGCTTGTTTCCATCGTCTTTCTCTAATCTTAACTAGACAGAAAGTAGTTGAAATTGTGGTTTCATTCCTTTTTTCCTCTCTTTGTTTAGGAAAACTTTGCTCTTTGTGAGTGTGGGAAAAATAGGAAGAGTTGTAGAAGTTTAAGGCAATAAAATGAATATGGAAAATCCTTTTCAGTTTATCTTGTGCATATTGCAGGATTAACATTTTTTCTGGTACTAGCAGTAGTGTCTGTGTATCTTCCAGGAGTTGTATGATATGTAGTTTCTTCCTTCTCTTCTATAACTAATAACTTGTTTTCATATGTTAGGATGGTAGCAGTTTAAGGGAGTGAAATGACTCTTGGGACCATAAATTGTTAATCAAACACATCATACTGCAAATACTTGTCAGCATAGAAGTAAAGGTAAATTGGGAAGAGTTCACTGGTTCCATTTCTACACTTCATAAATTTGGGAATGAATTTCAGCAGGTCAAACTGAAAATGTTCCCAGTAGATTTTTAATGAACATTCAGGAATAACTCAAGCAGGTAGGAAACCCCATTTCCACTCACCTGCAGTCCATGTTACTCTGAGAACTAGTCTCTCATCGCTGCTCTTTGCTCTCTCCTTTCTTCCCCTTTGTACTTGTCTGTGAAAATCTGGCACAGGGAATTGACCCTTGGTGCTTGGATCATGTTGAGCTTCTCCTTGCCTTGCATCTGGCCAGTTTCAATGCCAGAAACCCTGCTGAATCTGATGCTTCAGACTTCTCTTCTGCTATCTGTTCACAAGCAACCAATTTCATTTGTGTGTATCTTTTTTTCCTCCTCTATTTCTTTACATTCTGAAGCAAATTGTTCTATTGTAAACAGAAACTAAGCAAAATACATGATTAAAAGTTTTATTGTCATGTGTTACAATGTCAGTAGTGAAAGATTTCATCAAGTGTAAAAGCTGATTGATGGACTCCATCCTCTCCTTTATACCCTCAGACCAAGTTTTAAAACCAGTTAATATGTACATAAACCCCAAGGAGTCTAGTAACCAAGCAGTTACCAAACTGTATTTATAATATTATATTTTCTAGACTGTATTCAGTTGCTGCTTTCTAAATAAATGGTTGTTGGATTTTAATAATATTTCTTACAGCTGGATTTCCTGTAGCTGAGTGGTGCTACAGTGGTGTAAATATTTATTTAATCTTGATCTGACTCTTTGTTTTTTTTTTTTTTTTTCCTCTGCACAGAGTTTAACAAATGCACATATCCCAAAATACTGTGTCAATCCAGTTCTCTTTCAAGCCTGATGAACAATATGTGACAAGCTAATTAGGGATATTTATAGCAGTTCTAGACTTAGTAATATATTTATCTGAAAGAGTTACTAGATGCTGTACTGTCCTCTGAACAGAGAAATGATCTCATAAAAGTTAAAATTTGGAGGTGGTAAAAATGGAATTCATCTGTTGCTGTGTCCTGTCATTCCAGAAGAAACCCTGGCACTGGTGTGAGGGATTTAATCTCTAGAAAATGTTAGAGAAGAGGAAATGAACATGGTCACTTGTTGGCATTCCTGGGTTGAGCTGAGAGTCAGCAGAATATAGCTGCTATAAAGCAATTACCACATTTGGGTTACTTTATCCAGTCAAAAGACAGTTGTTTCTACAACTTCTATCTGAATGCTTTTGCAAGTGACAACCTACTGGACTTGTCTTGAACTTGACTTCTGTCACTTGAATCTCATCCTGTCTGTCCCTGCTCTAGCTGGCTTACGTCTGATGCCATTGCCTTCTCCTGCTGGTCTCTTCTTCTTTATCAAACCCAATTCCAGGGTGTGCCCTAGGAATTATTGCATTCTAAATCAATAGTATAAGTAATAGTCAAGTTCTCTGTCACTTTTCCATTTCCAGCCTCATTCCCACAAGTGTACACTGTGTTTCCACTTCCTAGCAGGGCAGTGTGGACTGTTGATATAAGAAAGAAGTACTGAGGTTTTGCAGGCATGGGCTGTTCTGGCAAAGAGCCAGGAGTCCTACCATGAGTATGAAAAAGAACGTCTTTTAAGAAAATTAACCATAGGTAAATCTTCAGGTTCACAAGTTTTTGTAAAGACAATACTTGTGTTTGAAGTAACTTTTTGCCTAACCTGATTATTTGGATTGTTACATTGGAGAATGTCTTGAGGCCTTTTTTCTTCGTTATTTGACATATGATGTACAAAAAGAGGAGGAAAATAAAACATACTGGCTGTGCAGAGTAAGAATTAATACCTTAGAGGTAACAGTACCAGTGGATCCTCTTTGTTATATTGCAAATAAAAAGAAAGAAATATTTCCTGAGGAATGAATTTTACTAACTGCCTATATTTATTGTTGAGTTGAGTATACAAGTCTGGAGTAAACAAATCTGTAGTATTATACCATACAACCTCGTTGTTTGTTGTGATTCATTTGATTTACTCATTGAAGAGAGAGCAGGTTATCAATACATCCAGCATAGTACAGAGTTGTGTTTCAACTGGCAGACAGTCAGCTTTTGTTTTCAATATTCTGTCCTGTTTAGTATTCAGAGCATGGAGGAGAACGTGATGAGAGGGAATCGGTTTGCTGTTTTACTGACTGACTCAGCCATTTAACTCTGTTCCCTCAAGGCATCAAAGACTGCAATAAAGGAAATACATTTTGCCAATAACTTTCTATGGAAATAAGTGCAGCTTAATAACTTTTTAAATTAGTACTAAAATTATTGCACAGTGGAGAACACCTTAATTAAACTTGTTTTTTGGGTGTGGGTTTTTTTTTTTGTTTCCTCTAAGTCTGTATTACTGAAACTGAATTTTTAATCAGATGTGAGATTTTATTTTTTTTATTAATTTAAACTTCAATTGAAAGGTGGCTTCTTCCAGTACTACTTCTTGTGGGAATGCAGAATTTTGCTATAACTTTATTATTCCTTATTTTGAAGTAGGATAAATGATAAGGCTAAGGCCAGACTTCTCCAAACTTTTATGCTCTATTTTTCACAAAATGAAATTTCTGTCAACACTTTGTATTTTGCACTGCAATGTGTTTGATAGTCCCTGTTGCTTGCACAAAAGCACTGTGTGGGAAATGAGTTGCTGGACATTAAGATTTTAGTTATTTCATTAGTTTTTCAAAACAATGTTTATCTTAATGCGTGAATATTAGGGACCTAAACCCCAAAGTTTCTCTGTTAATTGATTTTGAGAATTTAATCTGTGTAAAACTGATGATATGACTGCATTATATCTAAATTATCTTCTTTTCATGACAAAATAAAGGAAAAGTTATTTGCAGTGGTGAAGAAACACATCTTTGGAAGACAGTGGTACTATGGTCTTTAGGTAGGATCTGAAATAATAACTCAAATATCTTGTGTTGAATATAGAAAATGTTGGATCACAGAGATTATTAGGGGGAAACAAAAATTCTTCATTGAAGGGAGGACTGAGCTGAAGCTGATTTTGATTTCTAGTCCTGGTCAAAAACTGCGGTCCATCCATCAGTGGTGAGAGAAGGAAGGACAGAGGGACTCGAGCATGAAGAACATTGTGAACCTCTGAGGAGGGCTATACTGGTCCCAGGCTGACACTTGGGAACCATGGGAGAGATATGAGAGTGATGGTGTAACAACACCAGTCCCTTTTTCTAAGTGAAACCTGAAGTGAGGGAGGAAGCAAGGAGAATTGTGGATCATCTGCTTAGATGAACCTGTTCAAAGAGATCTGCTTGTGCACGTGAACTGAGGTGAATCCAAAGGCAAAATCTTCTAGATCCTTTTTGAAGCATCTGTGAGGAAGAAGATATATAAAGAGAAAATTGATTTATGAAATCTGAAAGACTGCAAAATTATGAAACCAGTACAAAAATGAGGAAGAAAAGATAGACCATGAGTTATGTTGGAAAGAATTAAAAATCTTGATGAGAACTCTTCTGATATGATCAGTGAATAGCTTATACAGTCTACATAGAGTGGGCATCGAGTCCTCTAGGGACATGTGACAGATGATGCAGTTTCTTGTATTTTGAGTAATGTAGCTTCAAGTGTTAAAGGCCCATTTTTATTCATGTGCAGGTGGGTTTTTTTTCAGTGTGTTTTTCTGCTGAGAGCATGCATGACAGAAGAGAAGAATGAGAGGTTGAGGGAGCTGGGGTTGTTCTGTTTGGAGAAGAGGAGACTCAGGGGGACCTTATCACTCTTGAAAGGAAGTGGTAGTCAGGTGGGGGTCAGGCTCTTCTCCCAGGCAACTGGTGACAGGACAAGAGGGCATGGCCTGAAGCTGCACCAGGGGAGGTTTAGGTTGGATCTTAAGAAACACTTCCTCATGGAAAGGGTGATTGGACACTGGAATGGACTGCCAGGGAGGTGGTGGAGTCACCATCCCTGGAGGTGTTTAAGGAAAGATTGGATGTGTGACGTGGTCTAGCTGATGTGATGGTGTTGGGTCATAGGCTGGACTTGATGATCTTGGAGGTCTATTCCATCCTCAGAAATTTGATTCTATGATTCTGAGGAGAGGTGATGTGTGGAGCAGCATGCCAGTAGCTCTATGGTCACCAAAGCTGGAAGTGCAGGAGTAAGGAAAGAGGGAAGAGCAGCTCTGAAGGCCCAGGATTATTGCTAGGAAAGGAATAATTTTGAGGGCAGTAGGGGGAAAATGAAGGGGACACTGGGGAGCAGTAGGGGCGGGATGGCCTTAATGGGAGGCAAGTTGGGATGCCAGTAGAGGGTTGGTGTCAGGATCATGTCTGGAAGCAATGTTCAAGCTCAGCCTCCATACAGTGGTCCTTTGGGAAGGCTGTGATGAAGAAGTAGGTCCAAGGCCAAACAAGGGAGACATATCAGTGGGTGAGTACAGGGCTGAGGGAGGCAGGAGGCAGAGTGCTGAGAAGCACCATGCAGCCACCATGAGGGGCAGGGGAGAGTGGCTTCCAAGACAGGAGGGTCAGGACTTCCCTGTTGCCCTTCTCACCACAGCTCTCTGTCATGAAGGGACCAATCTCTGACCTGGCCAGCACATTGTATGGCAGAGGTGACAAAACCAGGTATTTTGCTGAGAAATATTAACATACTGATACTGTCTGTTAGTCACATCATCTGGTGTGTGAGCACATATGTGCTGGAGACCAAATTAAAGCTTAGTAGTTATGGAAATTGTGGTGGCCTGAATTGTGCATATCAAGTTGCAGAGGGACTTGGTGAGAACCAACTAACTTGGGTTGCTTTCTACATCAGTTTCACAAGAGAAGGCAGAATTAATATTTGGGAATGAAATTTGTAGGCAATAGTTAGTAGGTGGTGTGATAGCAAATACCGTGACTTCATTTCAAATGATTAAGAGGTGAAGTATTTAATTAAATAAAAAAGGAAAGAGAAACCAGAATCTTATTATGAGAGACAAAGGAAACAACAAATATTTTCTTTCTAATGTATGAATCTGCTTTTTCCCTCAAAAGAAAAAAAAACAAAACAAAACCACAGGAACAAGGATGAGATGGGAAAAAGATGCTCATGAACAGAAGTCAATTCTAAAAGTCTTGGATGATATGAATACATACCAAGCAGAGGACATCACTTAGCATAGCAAAAGGCAGCACTAGAAATAGGATTACAATTCAGGAAAAAAAAAAGTTCATGTTCTGAGTCACTATCAGTCACTATGACAATAACATCCATTAGCTACTGTTATAATTTCCCAATTTAATGAATATGAGGATCCCGTTGCTCGGAACCCCTGAGAGAGAATGGACAGCTGTTTATTTGTGAGATTCTAGGGGGATTTTTTTTTTTTTTCCAGCACCTCTCCTTTAAAGGGGATTTTAATCAAGTGTTTTCTTGTGGCTCTTAGTTACATAAAGATTGCCCAGGGAAATATAACTTTGGATAGAATTAGTATACCAGTCTCTTGGGCCTCTCAAGAAATGTGTGAAGTTTAACAGATATATTTAGAATGTGAAAGCAATACATTTACATTTATATACTGTATTTTCCTTCTACATTTATCTTTTGTAGCATACAGTCCTGTGACAAGCTCATTTTTCCTAAAAGGTGCGTGAATTTGTGCTAATTAAGTTACTTTACCTATTAATAAATACGCTGTGGAAAAAAAAAAAAAAAACAACTCAACATGTTTCAGTGCTGCATGTAAAATTTCCACAGATGAAAATAATGCTTCAACAAAAGAGGACACCATAGTCATGTGTAGTGTATATATATATAAACGAAATGAGATCAACTGTGGAATGCTTGATCTTGTGTTTCAGATATGTGGGTAAATATGACCAAGTGTGTAAATTTGGATAGTGTGTCTATGTATTTTGGTATAGAAAGGATTAACTGAGTCTGGTACACAAAGATATCTAACAAAACATGTTTGCTTGTGGTGTGTTCAAGGATCATGTGTTACCACTGCATCCCTTTTGAGACAGTTTTGGTTTTTTCCAGTTTGAGAATTCAGAACCAAGTGGAGTACTGCTTAAAGCTTCAATCAGATGTCATTATAAAAGTCTGTATTGCTGATAGGGTAGTTTCAGCTGCATAAATTAAACCCTAAGAACTTTCTGCAAACTGACCAGAAGGTCTGTGATGATCTAGTCTGATTTCCTAATTATGTGCATGTATAAATTGTTGGGGTGGGTTTGTTTTTTTTTTTTTTTCCAGATCCTTTCTCACTGCTAGAACATTTGGTTCAGGAAGATGTTCCTTTGTACTTAAGTCTTCAAATGATGGAGGGTCTCTTACGTATCTTAATGAGCAAAGCCCAGTGGTATATTAAGATTTTTTGTTTGTAATAGATAAACTGATGTTGAATAATGCTGTAGTGATCATGGCTCTTGTATGTGAGAAGAACAAGATTTAGGGGGGGAAATTAATACCATACCTTGTATTAGACCAGTTTGTATGACTGAGGAGGAGGAAGAAGAGGAGGGAGTTTTAGGCATGTGAGATATTCAAGTCTGGGACAGAAGCATAACATTGCAGAATTAATTCCTAGCTTGGGTTGTTTGTTCTTCATTGAACTGTGTTACCGTAGTCAGACTGGGTTAGAGGGTGGATCATTGTGGAAAGTGTACATGGATACTGGGGGGATATGATAAAGCTTTTACCTATTTATTGGACATTTCTCTAGTAGAATTTTATAATGCAATGCAAAACTAAACTTTCTTGGGTTCCTGAGTACTTTGCTGCTCTAGGTTTATGAAAATTAGTACCCAGAGATATCTTTGAAAGATGTGGTCAGAGACGGAGCACTGTCGTAAGTAGTACTCTCCTTCCTATTAAGGAAATGTTTATGTAAGTTTGTTTCCATGTGCAGTTGCTTGATTTCATCCCTGTGGTTTTCATGAGATCATCTGCTGTGCTGGTTCAAAATCATATTATGTACTGAGAAATAAAAGTGTTCAGGGATTTGGATGTGTCTGCCACAGAGGATGTTTATTGGGATGGCTATGCAGATGCTTGTTCAGATAGTGTCTAGACATTGTTTGCAATAAACAGATTCCTGAGGCTTCTCAAAAAACAGGAGATGGAAATGGTCTGAATGCTTATCTTGAGAGACTGGAGAAGGATTTCAAAGTAGAAATTTCTCCCACTACAGGTTTCTAAGGCAGGAGAGTATGTACCAAACATAAGTGTACAAGATGAGGTGATACCTGGATAGTTCATTTGTAGCTGCAGTCCCTTTCACATCACTGGTGTCCCTGCCAAACAAAACTGAAGGTCACTTGGGTTAGTTAATTATCTTTGGTTTTTTAATGTGGTCCTTTACATTATGTCTCTTTGAGCATCCTAGTTCTACCATACCATAGTTAAATTGGGGTTTGTATGGTCATAGGTGAAGTCTGCGTGTCTGTATGATGTGATGACATAACTGTTAATGACCTTACAGGCAAGGCTGTACCTTTGTTTCTTTAGGTTGTTTTGTACGTTAATAGGATTGGAAAGGCAACCCATTTAGCCAAATGGACTCTTTCTTACAGTGGCCTTATTCAGATGCCTAGGTGGAGATTGAAAATGGAGCAAGTGTATGCGGTAATTCCCATAATTGTATTCATCTCAGGAATTTTCTATACCAGATGAGGTGGAGTGGATTGTATTTAGTATGTAGCATTTCTGTGCATATAATCTGTGATAGATTTCTCTTCCATAAACTTGTCTAGACTCCCAGGATGATTTTTGGTACCTACAGTATTTTTTAGGAAGGTGTTGATACATGTCTGTTATCCGCTAAGCTTGTTAAATTTTCTTGGCGTTAATTTGTTAGTTGGAGTTGAAGGCATGTAATTAATAAGATAGTTTTGAAGTCTGAATTTTTTGCCCTTAACCTGAAGAGTGATTCAGTGATGTGGAATATCTGCTCCTATCTAGTTCTAAGAAAGCCAGAAAGCTTTAGTTCAGAATAACTGTTTGTATTGCAGTTTGTGTTGTCACTTTATCTTTCCAATCTCCCTAAAGCAGTGGTACTTTCATGTTTCTGTTGGGGAGGGTACAGAGGGGTTGACCAAAAGATGTTGACATAGAAGTACAGTAATCAAGTGTAGCACTCTATATTAAAGCTCTTTTCCAACATAAATGTTTCTATAGACTGGCTTGAAAAATAGAACTGAATGCAGCCTTGGCATATTCTCAGATGGCATCAAATTGAGAGGAGCACTTGATAGCAGAAGGGCAGGGCCACTACTCAGGGGACTCCTGACTTCCTGGACAAATGAATCAAAAATCTTCAGCCCTTCAGTGCAAAGAAAAGACAAGCTCCATTTTCAGGCCAGAGCCCTGTGCATCTTTACAGGCAACAGGCTTTCAGGCTGAGTCTTCTGCAGCAGTGGACCTGGGAAACCTAATGGTAGAGCAAGTAGAGTGTGAGTTGGGTGAATGAAGGCTGGCTGCATGTTCAGCTGCGTTAGTGGGAGTGCAGCTAGCAGGTCAAGGGAAGTACATTTATTTTCCCATCTGCTTGACACTGGTGTGGCCACATCTTGAATACTCTGCCCATTTTTGAGTCCCCAAAAGAAGAGTGGTATCAACAAACTGGAAGAAGTCCATCAGGGTTGCTTCAGATGCTTAGAGAGGCAGAGGACATATACAAGGGAATGTGGAGGTCTCTGCGCTGGTTTAGTCTGGACAAAGTTAAGTTAACTGCTGTCTTGTAGTCCTTAAGGGAGCCAGGACTATAGAAAAAAAAATGGAACCAGACTCTTAGAGGTGCAGAAAAGGCATTGGAGCAGGCCACACAGAGAATCTGCAGTGTCCTCATCCTTGAGAAGGGTGAACCTTGTCTGGATGAGGTACAGAATAGCATGATGTATCTTCAGAGCTACCCCTCCTTTGAGAAGGAGGTCTGACAGGATGGATGGACCTCTGGAATTTACCTAAAATTTTTCTGTTTTGCAGCCTTCACATAGCAGGTAGATGGAGTAATAAGTAGTTCTGATTATTAATGAAATGACATACATTTTTGTGGAAAATATTTTGCTAAACTACCTAGTTTGTGACATATTTTTAACATTATCAGAACCCAGAATAAAATGGATATTTTGTTCTGGATTTTATTCCAACTTTTGTTGTTATCCTTCCTATTCCTTGAATTTAAGCCAAACTTGTCCTGAAACATGTTGCAAAAGAGCATGATGGGCATGTAACTTGTATTTGCCAGGTGCCAAGCAGAAATGAGAGTCTCTTAACTTTGCTTGCATTTTCATCACTGAGAAGAATAGTTTAGGTTTCTTTTTAATTCCATGTTTCAGAGAAGGGAAAATCTTATTATCTGTGAAGCCTTCACACTTTTTCTGTCTTTTTTTTTTTTTTTTTTTTTTTTTTTTTTTTTTTTTTTTTTTTTTTTTTGTGTCTTGGAACTGATAGAAACTGAGAAGTGCATGCAGCAGTTACTTGTGTGGGGAAAAAGCTGACATTTGCACAACCAAGGGAGGGTTGCATGATCATGGTGTCACCTTAGAAAGTGGGCTAAAACAGAACATGAATGTCAACCTTGGAAATATGGGAGTAGGTTGGAGGAACATGTGTTTTGCTGATGCTTCTGTTATTTCAAGCAGCTCTGCTGTAGCTACACTTAACAGATCTTTGCTGGCAAAATGTCCCGGTGTAAGGTTGTTGGCAAACAAAGCTCTTCACTGCAACGCTTTTGAGGTATGAGGAAGCTGTTTCTGGTAGTTTCATTTGTATGTGGAGAAGTTTTGCAAAATGAGAAAGCTGGTTTCTTGGAGTAAATAGTTCTTATGACAAATACTTCTGGGGGTGCAAACTTGACATGTGGTGGAAAAGACAATGTAGATGGAGAGGAGGAAGACAGGAGCTGTGCTGTAGGAAATGATGCAAATCCATTCAGTCCAGCACAGTTTGAACTGCTGACATACGCTGTGAGTCAGAGCTGTATTTCTATCTACATAGCAGCAACAGGTACCTCTAAAATTTCCCTCTGTTTTCATTTCTAGACAGGCACTTTTAGCTGAAGTTCCCACCATGGGCAAGGATTACTGCGTGCATCTCCGCTAGGCATAATTTTCATGGTCACCTGCACGAGCCATCATCATCTTTCTTGGCTGCAAGCTTTGCTTGTGTAGCTTTCAGATTCAGGCCTGACTGGTCTCCTTGTGGCTCAGGCAACCTCAAGGAAGTAAAGCCACCCTGCCACTGTGTACTCTTCATGGGAGATGGACCCAAACAATGGTGGCACAAGGGACAGGCTAAATATAGCTGGCCCAGCTGTAGCATGTCTATGCAGCCAGTCAAGGAGAGCAGTGAAGTCTGCCACACAGAAGGAACAAATACAATAATATAAATCTAGCTGATGATTGTCAGCTAAATTCTACAGCAAATCTCAGGTAGTAGGAGTTAGGTACAAAGGAAATGATTGCAACTGCACTGACAACCACATCTCAGATGAGATAGCTTTTATTGGGGTGTGATATTTACTGCATTTAGGACAAACACATAGCAGATGCTTGCTTTCTTAGTGTGTCATAGTCTGTAAAAAGTTGTCAGCTTTTTTCAACAATAAAGAACCTACCATTGCTATGAGGAACTTCAAAGTAGTTAGATTTTTCTGCATTTTTTTATATCTTTTTATTCTTCTGTCCAAAAATTAGGAAAGTCTGATTTTTTTTTTAAATTCCTTCCCTGCCAAAGAAATATTTGTTCACCTTCATTTACAAAATACTCACTTTTCCTCTCAGGTGGCCAATAAGACCTTTTTGGAAGCTGTCTTAAATTTTGTATTTTGGCAGTCAGTGTGGTATACTTGGATTCCCTCACATAAAGCAGACTTCGCCTTTGCTCACTGCTTGTGATTTTTGTCCCAACCCCTCTATTCCCTAAAGAAAACCAACCCCCAAACCCTCTGTTCCTTGTGAAACATTTTATAGTTCTGTCAAAGAATCCTGAATTTGCTGCTCTGGACAATTAAAATATTTAAAGTTTCAGACTTAATGATGCAGCAAATATTTTTGACTTAAAATTGAATACCTTCTAAGCAGAGTTGAATGACCAGTATATTAGTGGTAATGTTTCTGTTTTTCAGTGTTTGGGTGTTGGTTTGTTTGGTGGTTGGGTTTTTTTTGTTTGTTTGTTTGGGTTTTTTTGGGTTTTGTGTGTGTGTGGGGGGGGGTTTTGTGGTTTTTTTGTTTGTTTTGTTTGTTTTTTATTATATAAAATGATACATTTATTTGGTAAATGTATTAGCTGATTTTGGAATTCTGATATTTGATTCTCCAGGGCACTGAATTGTTTGCAGTGAGCATGCACACAGTGTCATCTCTGCTGAGTGACAGCAAACAGAATCCTTACAGACACTGTTTTACTTGGAATAACTTCAGCTTTAAGAAAATCAAAGAACAGCTAAGGTTGCTAAGTGACAGCAAAATATTTATCCGTTATTTAGAAAATCAAACTGGTTTATGCAATGTATAGTAAAGGACAGCTTATATTGAGTGCCACCCACATGCTGTATAAGACCATTATTTTACACAATGAAGACCTGCATAATTCAGCACAGTAACCACAGCTATCATCTCTTAGTACTGAGATTTTCTAATAGTATTTATTTAGTTGTCTTCCTCAGTAGAAAATCTCTCAAGTAATTCACTATAAATGAACACTCTCCATCTCTTCTCTGAAACACAAGTAATAATCTTGTGTAGGCAGATATTGGAAGAGGAGGCAGTATGGGGGAGTAAGAGGGGAAATGGAGTGAGAATTGCTGTTTATAACTGTCTGTTTGCTTTGAAGGCTTATTCCCATCACTGATGGGAGGTGAAGCTCATTAACAGTGACATAACAATGACGTGGCAGGGGCATTTTGCTTTTTCTACAAGGAGAGGATAGTGATGGCTTTAGCCTAAGTCTCTCTGCCTTGTCCTTGGCTCTTAAAGAGGAAGTGTGCATGTGGCTTTCCAGAGTCAGGCCTTCATAAAGCCCACCTCCCACCATGGGTGGTGATGGGAAGCTGGGGTTACAGCAGAGTTGGTCTTGGACAAAGACTTCGTTGGCTCTTAAGTGTTGGTCAGCGGTAGATTGAGAGTTGTTTCAGCTGTTGTTAGATGCTGTCCTGCCATTTCTAAAGCTCATTTGGGAAGAGGAAAGCCCCCTATGATGGGCTGACCAGTACCCCTGCTCTGCTGAGCTGGGAGACCATACAAAGGAGCCACAGGGAGGAAGGCACTGAGCTTGACATACTTGAGCACATTACTGAAGTTGTAGGTTTTGGGAAGGTGAGGAGATAAGGGAGAAGGCAGCTAGAACTGGCACTTTACTCTGCCTTGAAATAGAGCTTCTTAAATCATATGAAGCGAAATCTAAAAAAAAACAAAACCAGAAACCAAACCAACAAGCCAACAACAACAACAAAACCCATGTGAAGTGCATACATACTCCTCTTATGGGCATGTGGAGCTCAGGTTGAAAACTTTGATGTGCAAGTGGACCTGTTAAACATGTAGGGCCTTGCACACATGCTCTTTTTGAATTTAGGAAATTACTATGGCATCACCATAAATGTGTTGACCTGTTGTATTGTCCAGCTTTGGTTCTGGATGAGGGTGTGGACAAATGGGACAAATTATCCTGTAGTAAAATTCAGCTCATGCCATCAGAAAGTTAGTCCTTGGTATAACAAAGTTATGGTCAAAGAAGTGTGTGAGAAGTTGGAGAGAAGGATTTATTTGTATCTTTCTTTCTGTTCATTCAGGAGATGCAAATTTATCTTCTGACTGAAGTGAAATGGAGAGAGCTTTTTTTTGAGAGAATTTGAGAGAATGCTTATCAGGTTATTTCTTTTGCCTCTCTGCTCTCAAAAAGTATAGTTTTGGCTAAAGTTGTCCAAAAGCAGCAGCTGCTGTGGAAGACATTGGATGAATGGTATAGCTTTGTAACAACAAAGCTTCTTACTGTTAAGAAGTGTTCAGGGATTTAAGTCATGTTTGGTACTACAGTTTATATACACTGCAGCTGAGAATGCAGGGAGTGGCTCTTTGGCTCCTCACTACCCCTTTCTTTTTGTAGTCTGCGTATCGAATATTTTGCCTAGCTCTATCTATAATTGCACTCATTAACTCCTGCTACTTTTCTACAATACCCAAATGGTCTGAGAAAGGGTAACCTCACAGTAGAGTGTAGGAGTAGAGAAAAAGTAATGGTGTTGCTTATGTTAAGGTCAGGGGTTTATTAATACTTGCAGAGATCCTGGCTCTGAGTGTGAAGATGTGCAGTGTGCGATTATTTCTTTTCTGTATTTCTAAAATTGCCACAAGGTGGCAATGGTTCAGAACATTATTCCTCCAGTACTACCTCTGGCTGCCTGATCTTGTGGGGAACAGGGTCAGCTGCAGGCTGTAGTTGCAAGCCAGCATCCGCAGTGCTCAGAGGCAAGGGGTGAGAGGCTGGTTGTGGCCAACACAGAGGCCAAATTTTCAACTTTTTAATTTTGAAGGCCAAAATTTTGTAGAGGACAGTTGTCCTGTGAGTTACGTCTTTGCCAGCTGCTCTTTAGGGCAGTAGTGAACAGCTCTGTGTACTTAGGCAATGAGAAGCAGACAAAAATGCTCTAAATCTAGCATTAAACTCTGTGAAGCTGTGGTTTTATTTTTTCCTCCTTTCTAACAAAGAGAAGATAAGCAGTGTTAGTTAGGAATACACACATGCTTCATTTTTCCTTCAAAATGTTGGAGTTTATTATTTAATGAAGTAAAACCTGTGACATTGGAAGAACTCCCTGAACTGCCAGATCTCTTTGAAATGCAACCTTTTATAAAAATAAGAATTTAAACTCTGTGTAAAATTTCTTTATTGAAATTGTTTAAAGATATGACTGGAGCTAGAAGAGAAATGCCACTAGGTTTTCATACTCAAAGTTTCACTTGAGAAGCGAAAAAGCAAATCTTTAAATTAGTGCTCAAAGAGGAATATATCTGGATATATAAGACTTCTTTGAAATGTTAAATGCAAGGTGAGAATTTTTTTTTTAATAGCTAAGTGCTTGAGGTTCTTTTGATACATTTATATTACTCTGTAAATTCAGAAAAAATAAATTGCTACTGCAACTTAAAAGAGTTATTCATAATTTTATTAAAGAGCTCTTTGAGAAGTTTATTCTTCCTTAAATATTTGTTTTCATTCTTTAGTAGTCTACTAAGGTTAGCAAATGTAACATAAAGAAGCTACATGTTGTGAAAGGTACAGAGATGGAAGAAAAATTTCTGTGTATGGCGGCATTAAAGAAAAAGCAAATTTGAGGGCTGTTCATCACAGCCTCATAGAATGGTTTGTGTTGGAAGGGGCCTTTAAAGGCTGTCTAGTCCAGCCCCCTGCATTAAGCATGAGGGGTATTTTTAACTAGATCTGGTTGCTCAGAGCCCCATCCAATGTGACTTTGAAAATTTCCAGAGATGGGCTTCTACCACCTTCATTGTAAAAATATTTTTCTTCTGTCTAGTCTAAATCTACCCTCTTTTAGTCTAAAACCATTACCTGGCCCTGTTGCAACAAGCCCTACTAAAAGGCTGTCTCCATCTTTCTTATAGGCCTCCTTTATGTACTGGAAAGTCACCTTAAGGTCTCCCTGCAGGGGAGAAAGGTCACCCTTTCTTCTCTAGGCTGAACAACCCCAACTTTCTCAGCCTTCTTTCATAGGAGAGGTGTTCCAGCCCTCTGATCATTTTTGTGTTCCTCCTTTGGACCAAGGTCCATGTCTTTCCTATGCTGAGGGCTCCAGAGCTGGATGCATTGCTACCTTCCAGGTGGGATCTCACCAAAGTGGAGTAGAGGGGGACAATCACCTCCCTTGACCTTCTGGCCATACTTCTTTTGATGCAGCCCATGGTATGGTTGGCCTTCTGGGCTGCAAATGCACATTAACAGGTCGTGTTTAATATTGTTTTCCTTTAAAGTTGTCTTTGCTTATCTACAATCATTCTGCAGAATGCAATCAAACCTGATATTCTGAGTCACTGTAATTTAGTTATACATTCTCCTGCAAGGAAGCAGGAGTAGTTATTTATGAAGTATCTCACGGAGTTACAGCAACAGATTTGATACCACTGAGAGTGTGAAATCCAGCTAAGCAATACAAAGCTCTAGCAGGTTGATGAAAAGCAATAGAATCTGTGAGGCTTTGCTGAATGCTTCAGGTGAAATTCAGAGTTTGGTTTACATCAAGGGGTACACGTAGTAATGTCAATACTTATTTTACTTTTGCTGTTCCTGTCTATTTCTATTAGAATTAAAATGTGGACACAGAAGCAGTGACAGTAAAGATGTAAAGAAGTAGTAAGGGACTGAAAGCAAAGGTCTGGCCTGTATGGGCCTTACACAGAGGAATGGAGGAAAGAGCATGCAAAGTGGAATGGTAATCCTAATGCAGAAGGATTTTGAGCTCCTTTACCTGAACTCCTACCAGAGAGAATCTGGCCAGGCTTATTGCCCTTAAATTGAAGTATTTCACTTGGAATTCTGGTTATACATGATTTCCTTGTCTCTTGTTCCTCGTTAACTGAGACGGACAACTTCAAAGGTAGCCCACACTTGGATAGGCAGAATTGTTTGATGGTGTCTGAGAGTTAATGTCCTGTACAGACCCATTTTTCTCTCCATTTGTTATAGCTTTGTAATGCAATTAGACTTTGCTTTTTTTCTCCTCATTTCTAAGCCACTACTTTCACTGCTACTTTTCTTTTGTTTCATTTTTAAAGACAGGTGGGCACAAATTGAAGAATGTTAATGAATCCATTAAAAATGACCAACAGGAAAAATAAAAGTGAGAATTCCCTTGTACAGTCAATATTCAGACAAATAAAAAAAAAGCCAAACACACACCAAAAAACCCCCAAACAAACAAAAAAAACAACCAACCAAAAAACAAACAAACAAAACCCAACCAAACAAAACAAATTGCCTGTATGCTACAGCAGACTAAGTTATTCTATGTCTTGACAGCTGACACAACTGTGTCTGTATACGACAGTACTTGGGACCTATAAAATAAGTTTCAGACCATCCTCAGTGCAAGGTGTAGCTTTTCATATTTTCCATTGGTTTTATTTTAATCTTTTAGTTTTGCAGGAGAATGTTATTTCCCTACACATTTTGCACTAAAACATAAGTAATTTAAGAAAAGTACAGTAATTCTAAGATGCCACTCAACCCTTAGAATTACTTACTACCTGAAGCAGTGAATATGAAAGACATATATAAGTATTTTAAAGGTATCTCAGTTTGCTGAACTATGATGATTAGAAATGAAGAAGTCAGAATTAAATTTATATTTCATTGCCTTATTCATAATGTTTTTGTTTGATATGTGGGTAATAGACAAGCAAATCACCTAAAGAATGAAGTTTGCAAGCATGAAAACACATTTCCATAATTGCCTTGGCAGGAAGCCCATGTGTTCTTGTGGCAGAGCTGTGAATATTCCATGGGACTAAGGAGCTGCTTGCGCAGCAGTGGTGCACCATCTGCGGGAGCTATCGGGTCTTTTTTTAAGTCCCCTAAGAGAACAAGTTTATGCTGGGGAAAAAAAAGAAAACAAACTCAAACCATCCTTAGTGTTTTGCATTTTCCAGTATGTCAACTTGTCCAATATCTTTAGAAAATGAGAGAAGAATCAGGGGAATTGAATATAGGGAAAGACCTGTCCTGTGTATGTGGGAATAAAGCTTGATTTCTGTTAGAAACAGAAAACCTTTTTGGTGCGGATTCTGTGAGGGGAATGGATGTCTGGCAGGCAGGTGAATAGATGCCACTTTTGGTGCACGGGCAGACATAATACAAATACTTCTTCTATTTAACTACCATTGGCACAGGCTGGCAATGTGTCCGTGTTGGGATGATGCTCTCAAGGACGCATGCAGGAAATTTTTCCAAGTGACAGCAACCTCTGTTGAAGTTTACTTGCCTCAGTGGGAGGCCTTTTCTTCTGTAGGGGTTTCTCAGCCTTGTTCTGTATCAATAATAATTTTGTTAAGTAGAGGAACAGAATTATCATATATTTTTAACTAGCTTGGATTCTTTTCAAAGGCATAGCTCTTTGACTTTACATTGCCAACTGCCTATATTTCACTATTCTTCAGAGGATTTCTCATATCAAGTATTTATATGGCATCTATACTGTTGTTTCCTGTGAAAACAGGACAGGTTTCAGGTTTGCATTCAATTTGGAATTTTGCAGAAAATGCTTCATAGAAGCACATGACTTGATAAACTTACCAAACTTTATATAGGGTGAAAATCCTGCCTGGATAGGAAGGAAATGGAGACTGTCCATGGTAGACACATTATCAGGTGTGGTTTGAGCCCATCCAGCTGGAAATAATGCAACCTCTCAGCTGCTCACTCACTCCTACCACCTTCCATTGGGATGTGAATTGAAAATACAATGAAAGGCTCAAAGGTCAAGGACAAGGAACAGGTCATTCACCAATTATGGACAGAAGATAAACTCAAGCTGGGGAAACAAAATCAGTTTCATTTCAACAAAAAATACCACCAATTCACCAGTCGAATCAGAGTAGAACAATAATAAGTACAACTGGATCTTAAATACAACTCCTTTCTTCCCAAGCCCGGTTCTGCTACCTTCTCCACTGCAGCAGTGCAGAGGGGCAGAGAATGGGTGTTGTGGGCAGTCCCAGTCCGTTCCATGTTGTCACTGCCATTCCCTACCCCTCAGGGGGAAAACTCCTGTCAATCCTCCCCTTAATTAACGTGATGCCCTTCACATGGGAGACAGTCCTCCACAAACTTCTCCAATTAGCTTGGTTCTCTTCCTCTAGCTGCAAATCAAATAATCAAAATAATTGAAGACTGGAGTTAAGAGCTAAGTTCTATTAGGTGGTGCTGCTGGTATGGGGAAGGTCAGCTATTTTATTCAGCATATGCATATAAAATACTGCCTCAAAGAAGTATCCATACAGACTTAACCTGTAGGATTCTGAAGATACAAGGAAAAAGAGCAGAGGTTTAGTTGCATGCTGAGTGTGACTTGCTGCAGCTACCTGGCTTGCTCAGGTGGGACTCTGAAGAGCTGCTACTCACTAGGGAGCCATGTGGCCAGGGAGCCTCTGCATTTTCTTCCCTGCTCACAGATTCCAAGTGTGTATAGTGTAGCATGTTTTTACTTTGATGCTAACCGTATTTATTTTTGTTCTTTCCTGTATCCTTTTGTTTTCTTGTATAGCTCAATAAGCAGCAACTACAGATACTGAAGGAACGTTTCCAGGCCTTTTTGAATGGGGAGACACAAATTGTAGCAGATGAAGCATTTTGCAATGCTGTGCGAAGTTACTATGAGGTAAGTTATGTGCTTTGTTTTCTGTATTGTTTAAAAAATTCATAGGATCCCTTTTAAAGCAAATACAAGGAAAGGAATTTTAAGTTTCAAAGGCTGTGAACTTCCAGACCTTCCAGAATCAGCTTCCTCCTACTCCAGTTTTGCTGTTTTAAAATTTGAAATCCACTGCCTGGGCACAAGAGATAAACTGAACTGGAAAATATCCACCCTTGAAGGAGGAGAGAAAAAAAAAATTAAAAACCCCTGGTGTTAAAAGTCTTTCTGTCAGCATTTGATACCACTAAGCACTGCTATCTTTATCTCCTCATGTATAAGTTACCTCTTTTAATCAGTGCTTCAGCTGTAAGTTGGATGTCTGTCTTAGTCAGATTTTCAGTTACTGTGCAGCTTTTTGGAGAGGAGCTGCCTGTTCTTTTCCCAAAGAAGAGGTGCAACTTTCCATGCAGCTGGGATGTCTCTCAAGTTCTGCTGTGACCTCTCAGGCATGTTCAGTGCCTACAGCCACCTATGCAGCCCTTTAAATGTGGTTTCCATTGCCTAAGGGACAGGACCCATTCCAAACTAAGAGAACAGTTCGCTGTCCTTTTTGTAACATCAGCAGCATGTGGCTAGAGAATTTATTTCTTATTCTTAGCAAATGATTCTATTAATTACTTTTCTCACATCTAACTTCAGACTTCCTCAATGAATCACAATGGCTTTATGTTAAACTTATATTTATTTTAAAGGATCTTCCTCCATTTTTCCCTCTACCACATCTGTTTTTCTAATCTTTTAACTTTATTGTTTATATATTATATGTTCTTTGTCAGCTATTTGTTGCTGGTGAATCAAATATTTCTTCATGGAGAATAAGATGTGCCTTTGTCCTAGCTTGGTTTTATCTACATGAAAGTACGTAGCTCAAAAAATCCCACAATAAACAGGTGTGGACAAATGGTTTCCCTGTTGTACAGAAATGTGAGAACTCCGTGTGAGTTTCTCCAGTCACAGTCTGATCAGTACTGCAGCACTTGAAGGGAAGTAAATTTCATAACAACACTTGTGAAAGGGTGGGAATGGCTCTACAGGTTAAGCAAGAGAATATGAACTTTCATAGGATGCTACATTGGGCTACGAGAACAGCACAGATAATTGTTAGAAAGTGGTCCTTCTTCTTTCCCATTTAACTGATGAAGAAGTTAAGACTGGGAGGAAGGACGGTTTGGAAGATGGTAGAGGGCAGGGCTGAACTACTTAGCTGCCCAGCAGTAGGTTTTAGAGGAGTGGGATTTCTCAAGATGCTGAATGTGGCATAGCATTGAAAAGGACGTAATGTTTATGCTTCTTTCCTTCATCAAGTTATGTAAGAATCTTGATGTGTTAGAGGAGGTAGCCTGCCCTTTGGGAAGTATGTGATAGTGAATAAAAATGATTTTAAAATAAATGCCTCAATAGTAACTGTCCTGTTAAGATTTACTTTGTGTCTTTTGTTAGTAAGATATTTTGGATGTATCAAGAACTATATTTTTCAGAATATCTGCTGTTGCAATGAAAGGCTATGCATAATAATCTAAGATAGCCCTATAAAATGGAAGACTCAAATTCTTTAGCTGTTTTCAGACATTCACCACTTTGAATTAAATGTACCAAAGTTCTAGCTATCCAGATTCAAACAGAGGATTCTAGAGATCTCATCATTGCTGTCAAGGCTATAATGACACTGCGGGCTAGTGGGATCTTCATCCGTTGTTAATACGCTGTGAGCTCATCTATCAGCTGTAATTTGGTTCTTTGGTTTTTTTGGTGGTTTTTTGTTTGTTTGTTTGGTTTGGTTTTTTTTGTTGTTGTTTTTGTTTTTGTTAATCCCACCCCCCCAAATTTTCCATTCTTTCCAGAGATTTCCTTACAGACTTGCACAGCCTTTTCCAATTGTACAGTTTTGAGTCAGCATCTGCCAGTCATTTTTAATTTTACTTCAGGGTTGTAGTAGAGTCGTGTATGCAATATTAGATTTAATGAACATTGCAGCAGTGGAATCCAGCTGGAGACGGAGTTCGAGCTGCTGCTCCTCTTCAGTGAATTTTAATCAAATTCTATGCATCTAACCACATATTCTCAAATCATCACTTACATGTGTCTCTTGTGCATTTTTCTTTTGCTTTGTTAACCATTTGTTGAAAATATTAATCTCTATTACTTCTTCATGTGTTCTGTCCATGCTGTGCTTTGATGCTTTCTCATCTGTCTGTCTTCCACATGTGGTCCATCATGTCTCCTGTTTGATGATGTTTGTTAGTAATTTGAATTATGGATATCTTGCTTGTTCTGTTATAAGTATCTCATAAACTTCAGTGTTAATTTCCTTGTACTGTAGTTTCTGAGCTACAGTTCAATTTTATCTGACATGGAAGGAAACAAATACGTGGTCTGCACAGTAATTATTTCACTCTGAAAATGATTAATTTACCTTTAATCTTATGCAGTAGTCGTGGTTTGAGACTTATTATAATATTACTGGCAAAGCCAGAGTTTTCTCATTACTGTAGTTGATTTTCCACACCCAAGTCTTTAACTTTGAATCTGAAGGAGAAGGCTTGTTTTGGGCATGTGACATAAATCCTGTATTGCTAAGTGTGGGTATTCTGAGTCACTAAATCTGTCTCTTAATTACTGGGTTTGTTCAGAATTCGTCCTTTTAAGAATGTAGGAGTAAGTTCCAAGTATTTAGGAACTTTCTATAGCTCAGTTTTTGATTTACTTTTCAATAAATATTTGCTGAAAGAACAAATTTACTAAATAAAAAAAAAATGAGCTTTAGCATCAGTTTCACTATGTTGTAGAAGAGTCACGGTCCTGTGTCCAGACTAGTTGGGAGGGCTTACTGGTCAGTTCAGTTGCTATATCATCCAGCATTATGTATTCTCTTATGCTGCTGTGGTTTTTAAGACTTTCTGTTAATGTTCTGCCATTGTTATTGATTTATTTTAAAAATCTAATAGGAAAAAATATATAATAGCAAAAGTTACATGAACTCTTCTTTAATTCTTCAGAAATGCTTAGTTTCTTGTTCTCTGTAATCTCACCACACTTCCTGAAAGTCTCACTGAAATTTGTCATGATTGAGACATATATTTTTTTTTTTTTATATATACATATAACTAAGATTGTCTTGTGAAATTATTTCCTCTTTGATATGAAGGTATGGAAATGTTTGCAGTACTTTTTCTGTAATGATTCTCTCATAATTAACACAGGATATTTTATTTTATTTTTTCCTTTGGTGGAAAAATCCATTATAGACATTGAGCCAGATTCTAATCAGTAGAATATTAGAAGTTGGTGATGCTTTTTTGGATAAAGAGAAAAAATCAATCACATGGCAATTTATTATGAGTAATTATATTGGACACACTGTTAAGTGTAAAATTAAGTGAGAAAGTGATTTATGAAGTAAAGTCTTTCTTGGCATATTTCAACCCAGTTTCTTAAAAAAAGTTTATCAGTAAAATAGTAGATAATCTTTGATTCAGCAATTCTTGCATGGTCTTTCATGGAGGTTTGAAAATGCTCTTCTGCAGAGCCCTAAGAGGTTTATTCACCACCTTTAATATACATACCTATGAAAAGTACCTTTAATAGGTATGTATATACCTTGGGCTACACTCACGTTACTTATTCTTTAGTCTTGAATTTATGCAGTCTTCGATATGAATAAAACGGGTACAAAGAACTGTAGTGACTGAAACACTCTGAAAGTTTTTTCAATATTGTAATGTTGACAAGTTCTCAGGTTTTCAATTCTGCTTAAAGCATTTTGAAGCGCAACAAATTTGGTGTACTGGTGTTTTTCCTGTTTTTCTTGCTGCTTCATTTTAAATATGTGGTTCTGAGCCATAATTACTGCATGCTGCTTAAATCTGAATGTTAAATTCAGGATCTGTAGCAGCTAGCAGTTAGTTTTCAGAGTTTAAAATCAGACTTACTTTGACTGTACCATTTTGCCTGTGATACAGAGATTTTATTTAACTTAATTTTTATTTCATATCATGTGTTGTAGTCCTTGACAAATTAAATTGTTTTCTGCCACAGTCAAGCCATAGGAATGAGCTGAGCTATGGCCAGTAGCAAAAACTGATGAGGCAGGAGATTCATGTACAAACCGAGCTAATGGATTGGCACTGCCTGGCTGGGGGGAGGGTTTAGAGGGTGAGGGGGAAAAAAAAAAAAAAAGGTACTAAAAGTAGAAAACAGCCCTGTCCAATCTGACATCACTTCCGATGATGAGGCACACACAACTCTTCCAGTAATTCACCACCCTTATCATAAAACTTAATTCCTTATATTCAATCTAAATCTACCCTCTACAGCTTTGAGTGGTAAGAGAAACCCCTTCCCTTCCCACTCCACAGTGGGCACAGTGGCACCTTGCAGCTTTTGCAGCAAGTAGAACAAGTGTCCTACACATACCTTCCTCTTTTGGAATCTAACCCTGGACTGCCACCACAAGCCCTTGCAGGTAACCTGGAAGAGATGGGCATTACTGTGGCAGCATGTTGCTGGTTAGATAAGTACCAGTGTCTGTCTACAAGCACACCTCTCCTAAACCTGACTGAGCTGCGTGCTGCTTTGATCAGTCTTTGCTCACATAGCCTGCCTTCCCTCTTCTCTTAGGTCTGGGGACACCTTCCCTCCCTCTGCTGGGGGTGGCATGCAGAAAGGATTCCAGATGTGGGGTTTGGCAGCTTGTTGAGGTGGTATGGTGTGACACTAGGGCAGCCATCCCCCTGTCTTGGGCATATTTGGAGTGGTTCATATTGGGCTTTTAAGGAGTTCTGTGTTAATATTATTCTGTTAAGGAATAAATGTTAAATTCTACAGATACTGAGAATGGAAGAAAACTATATATAAATGATCCTCTGAATATCTGCCAGTGTAGATGTACCTATGATAATATCACTGTTTCTTTGTTTGATCAAGTCTGTGTGAGCATTTACAAGCATCCTGAAAACGTATTCCTTCTCTTAATGCAGAGCAGTTGCTTGGCCTGCAGTAGAAGCGTACGCTAGTGTGACAAAAACATTGACTATTTCTTGCATGTTTCCTTAGAAAAGGATCAGTTGTGTTCACTGGAGCTTTTTTACATAAGACATTCAGATGTTGGGTTATACTGAAAAAAGTTGAGGTATTTCTGTAAAGGAAGGAGTGAAGCAATTATGCTATTTCTGCCTGTAATTATGGAAAACTTAGTCTGAAGGTTTTTTGCATGGAAGTGAGGAGAACTTCCATGAGTTGATGAGGTTGCAGAAAGGAACTAGCTTTCTGGACTAAGAGGTATTTTGGTTGCTTTTATGGCTTGGTTTTTAATATCAGCTGGTTTAGGTACACAACTTGTATTCAAGGCGGCAAAAAACACGGTTGATCCTGATGAATACTTCAGGGATGAAGATGACACCTAAGGGAACTAGAAAGCATTTGTTAGAATCAAAACATAGTACATGCAAAATAAATAGGAATTAAATGTTGGAATATTCTGTTTCCATATTATTGATACAAAATAATGAAATCAGTAGATTAAACATTTATTTAAATACATTAGAATAATAACTGTAGAAGCTAACTGGGTTTTGGGGCATAAATTCACTGGTTTCTGTTTTCATTTTTCTCAAAAGTCATAATTGGCATACATATGTGTTTGATGATACAGGCTTTTGTTCTGTTCACATCCTCTTCAAAAACCTGAATACTAGGCCAGCTTGGGATATATTGTTGATACAGTCTCATTTGGAGAAGCTGTTCCAACAGAATGTTTTCTTACATTAACTTTAGGATAATCATGTGTTTTGCCTTGTAAGGGAGCCTTTCAACAACAAATACATTTGAAGTTGCAGTTACCAGCACTTACATGGTTAGTTTCCTTCTAGTTGTTTTAAAATTTTGGCAGACTGGAGGTCAGTTGACATGGGTGCTGTTATTATAGAGGTTTGTTTTAGGCCAGTTCTTTGAAAAGCTTCATAAAAATGGTTTTTAGCCATCTCCAAGAACGAGACGCGACAAAGGTTTATTTAGGTCGTTCGTTTCATTGAAGAAGCTCTGTCGTCTTCAGTGTTTTGGATTGACAACCACAATTTGGCGTGTAATGGAGATTGCCTCAGCATTAGCAGTCTAATTATTTTCCTCAAAGAAGCAAGGGTGAGATAAGACACAGCAAATTAAAATTTGCTTTATGTGATCTAGACCTCTTCTGTGCTAAGGAGAGACATGATGAGAGTCAAATTGCAGGCTTTGCCATGCACAGCTTTCTAGTGAGTGGTGTTGTATGGATCTTGCCTAGAAGATGTTATCAGTGCTGAAATCCTCTAGTCTCTGGCTTTACAAATAGCTATATGTAACTATAGTCTGTGCTTTTTCAAAGAATGGAAATCCCATTTCACTTCCATCTGTATGGTGTCAGAGAAGCAAAGCGTTTTGCTGTGTACCTGTGCGGAACATAATTGCTAGCTTTTGAAACTGTCCATCCAGTCTCTTTGGACACGGGTATTTGTGGATGATCTTTGTTAATGTGACTGAGGATGTCATACAGTTTCCATGTTAGCAGTACAGATGTGATTGTAGCAGATTTGTATTTCAAACTTTTAAGTGAGGTAGGCAGTTGACAAGTGGAGTTTAGTGCATTAATTGTACCAATCCTTAGCCTTGCCAATGGCATGTGCACTGAGAGAAGAGAGGAAGAAACGGCTTGTTGAAATTAGATGAAAAAAGTTTTCCAGTAATGGTATCCTTTTTGTTCATTTTGTGACCGCTGTTTTAGGCCAGTAAGGATGCTACGTGGATCTGAACTACAGTGCAGAAGTAATTAGTGTTGTGTAGTGAGCTATGACTCTACTGTAGTAAGCATTATGTGACATTATTTACTTGTATTGGGTAAATTCTGAATGTGTTCTAATCTGAGTAAACCGATTAGAAAACCAGTAATTGCTCAAATAGCTACACAACAGTGAATTTGGTCTGTATTGCTTAATTATTTTCCTACTAATCCCAGTCTCTTTTACTCAGTCTCAAATGAAAACAAAACTTACCTGGATGTTGGTTTTGCTCAGTTAACAGTATGTTGCACTATACAAATTTCTTTTAATTCTGTCTTCTGGGCAACTGAAAACAGTGGTGTGTTTTCCATCTCACCTGACAATAATAAGCAATGTGACAGTTTAACATCAGCATTGAATCATGCGGGAGATAATAAAATTTAATTCTCATTTTTAATTTGGAAATCTCTATTTGGAAGATTTTTTTCTTTTACTAGATAATCAAAGGATGACAACTCTTGATCTTGATCTTTAAGTTATCCTTCCCACTGCCTTTTCCAGGTCCCACCACAGACCTGACCTTAAGACCATGGAAATAATACTGGAAAATATTTAATTAAAGGAACTATGTTAATGCAAATGAATTTTTCTTTGTGACTTTATATTGTTTTGTCTCTGTGTTCTAGTGAACAGTATCTCAGGGAACCTTCAAACTAGTGGGGAGCAACAGGACACCTTTTTTCTTTTTTTTCCCCTCCTTTCAGCAGTCAAACAGATATTTAGCCCCATCTCTGACTTGCTGTCCTTCACAACCAGAGGGAGGCACAGAGTTTCACATTAATAGTACACTTGAAGTAACTGAATACAAGTAAAAATTTCTACAAGATGCCTATGGACTCTGAGCCAAAATTAGTCCAGCCAGGACCATTCTTTGCTGACTCTGTAGGTGCTAAATTTTTTCACGTGATTTCTTTAGGCTTCAGGTGTTCATCTACTGTAGAAGGATGCCATAGTTTTTAAACTATGTAAAAGGATTTCTTCATCTTCAAAGCAAAGCAAACAAATAAAAACCCGAAACATGACCAACCAAGCAAACAAACAGTAAAGGAGAAAACCTGTTTTCATGTACCATTAGATTGAATTTCTAGGAGTGGTATTTAGTCGGTGTATCATTTAATTTATTCTTAAATTTCTAGATGATGGGATAAATAACTTTTGTTTGCGTATTTTGGCTGAAACTCTCTGTTACCATTTTACTTTTTGATAGAAGGCTTTACCTGTTAAACCCTTGTAGATGTGTGACTTGTCAAAATATTTTAAAGTAATGTCTTGGAAAAGTGGCATTTTGTTCTTAATGGTGAATTGATAATCTCCAAGTAAACCAAGCTGGGGAGAGCATGGCAGTAAGGGATAAAAAAAAGGTGCAAATGCATGGCTGAAATCCAGAAGTCTCTAAATAAGAAGAGGGGTTTTAAGTTTTCACCAATCCCCCTCAACCTCATTTCATTTTTGTTCTAAGTTCAAAAGATGACAATAAATTCTTATATCCTGAGAACTGTGGAGGCAGAACACAGGCAATGATGAGATAAATATTTTCTTGGTGATTGTTTTCAGGTTTTGATTGCTCTACATTTCCCACTCTAGAGTATTGCCGAAAAAATAAAATAAAATAAAAATTAGAAAACTAGATTTTTCTCAAGCTTTTATTTTCTGAACTAAGCTTTTTGGTGCTGTAGAGGTAGCTTTTTCTAGTTCGTGTTTCCTTAAAAAGGTTTTAGTTCTCACAGAGCAAGAAAGAAGTTTCTTCAAATTTAAATCCAGGCATAAAGTTGCAATCCACCCAAGATTCTCAACAAGAAACAACATTATCGTAAACAGAGCATACTAAGAGAAATAGATTATGAAGTCTGTTCCAGTTAGTAAATGAGCATCGATAGTGAAAAGTAACTACCTCATTAAGGAAAACATTCTTCTTTCTGCTTGGCCTTGCCATCAAACCATTTCCCCTAATTTCCTAGTTCATTTTTTCTTATTAACTTAAGCTCATTGCTTAGCTTGCTTTTTTTTTTTTTAATGGAAACTGTACAATCTCTTCTTTTGCTGTATTGCCCTTTGTATAAATGGGTCTGTCTTGTGCCTCTAGTCATACAGAAATGCTGAGCAAATTACATATTCTTAATCTGTTGTAAATAATTTTATATCAGGTGTTTATTATGGTCCCTCTTTGGACCTTTCACTTATTTCTAAATTAAGCTTCCTGATACAGCCCCAAATCCTGCTGTGGTTCTGATAGTTTGAATTGCTTTATATTTTACTTCTGTAACTCCTCTCAATCAGATAGGTGATGATCCTTACAGAAGTGATCAGCAGGGATATGAATTTTAAGGCTGATGTAAAAGAAGGAGGAATCACAAGCAACTGTACCAGCATAGGAAGTACTGCAAGTCTCAGATGGATGTCTACAGGTGTTTTGAGCAGGTGTCTAGGGCAGCTGTAGAGAGAGCTACCCTGTCTGTAGTACCTCAGTTAGCTAGTGTAGAACTAGCTTCTGTCTGCTTGCCAGCACGTTGTCATGGAGGTCTACTGCCGCGTTCGGAGATGAGTCCCACACAGCATGACTGCTTGCACAGTTGCCAGTGACTGTCAAGATGATTAAAGACAGTGCTGCTGTCTAGTTAGTAGTTGTTTGTTTGTTGATTTGTGTTTTTTGTTTTTGGTTTTTTTGTTATTATTATTCTGACATGAAATGGTCAAAAGATGCAGTTCTGCATCTATATTTATATTTTCATGTGGTCCTAGATATGCATATGACTTCTCTGGACGTCTTTTTGTTTCTTTTCAGTGGTGATGACAAAATACATGGTAAGATGCTCACCTGTGGCATGTTACTAAGTTAGCACTTCCCAGCTAGAAAGCTGCAGCTGGGTGCTTGGAACTTGTGAGCATTTCATACTTTTCAGTATTTTTCCCTCAGTTTGGAATGTCAGCATGCTGGTTCACAGCCTAACATGAGAAAATAAATAAATCTGCTGGGGGGTAAGACTATGATATTTTTGTTATATTTAAGTTTTCTAGGTTTGGCATAGCTTTTCTAAAACTAGGAAAGGTTTTCCTTCCAGAGCAGCAGGTATCCTTTGTATCTGCAGTTTCACCCGTGATAAGTACACACCATGAAAAATATGTTATTCTGCTGATCGTATGCAGATTCTACTGCAGAAGAGCCTTCCAAGTCTAAAAGTAAGAAGTAATTTAATCAGAGATCAGATTTTATGTCAATGAAATCCAACATTTTCTGACCTTTCTTCCTGACCAGCATAAAATTAGCTAGAAATAAATGCTTACCTCCCTGCTTTGAGTCTATTCACTTGGGAGTCTTCTGTAATTGTCCTTCAAACATTAACAATATAAGTTTGTCAGTTTACATATGGAGTTACAACTTTTTTATTTGGTCTTTCTTAGTTCCTCTCCCTGTTTTGTTTATGTCCAAACAGTCTAGAATGCTGTGGTAGAAATCTGTGGCCAAGTGGCAAGAGTCAGTGTCCTAGTACTGTCCCTTGTCTGTTTTACGGGTTGTCTCTGAAGGCAATTCAGTTTTTAATACATTCAAGAGTATTTTCTCTATAAGTAGTTAAATTAGATGGAAGCAAAATGAAACAAAGCAGAGCTAACTTGTCTAGTTCTGTACCATTTTTCCTGTACTGTTGTAATGAGATGTGGCACATGCAATGTGATCACTACTATTGAAATACCCACATCAAACCTCTTTGGCTTTACCTCTCTCGTGTGATCTCTCTGCATCTTCAGGGTAGTAGTGTAGCAGTTTCTTATGTGAGATAAATCTGCAAATTAGAAAATATCCTTTATTTTTGCCATTAATTAAGAAGTAATTTTGTAATTTTAAAACCTAACCTTTTTTAATGGAAAGCAAGTTACCTTTTTCCTTGGCTTTTGAGCTTTTGGTTGCTCAATAAAATTTAGCAGAAAACTTTTAAATTCCCACACAGTCAAATCTTTCACAAAACTTAATTTAAATAAAAGGCAATAGACAATTACAAGTTTCCCAAACTTAATAACATTCAAGCAGCAATATTGTGTCAGATGAAAGTCCAAGAAATTCAGTATCCTTCCTCAGATATTATGAGATCTAAGAAGATGTCTGATGAAAAATACCAGGCCAGGAGAGGCTCACACAGTGTTTTCCATGAGTATTCTCCCTGATTCCAGTCATCAGGGCTCAGGGACATCATCTCATCTGCTTGGCCACCTTTCCATCACTGGTAACAGCATAAGGCAGTTAACCGATTCATCAGTTTGGTCTTTCAACAACAGGAAGAGCTTGTTATTACTGTGTTCATCTTCTGTGCAGGTAATCTTCTGTGTTTGGAAAATGACATTTGCATCAATTGTTTCCTTTTCTCATTTCTCAGGTTTCTCAGAAGTTTGGTTTTGGGGATAGGAAGAAGACATATGGGTGAAATTCTAGAAGCCCTGTAGTCTTAGGTCCAGAATCAATTAATTTCCTCGTCCTTAACTGTAGTGAAGCTGTTTTTTGTTGCTATCTATCCATTCCTTCTCTGTTTATGTTGGAAGGGAATGATGGACTTGCAGAAATGGTCTTAAAATACAACCTTATTTTCCTCTGGACAGTGGCACCCTGTCCTAACTACCCAAATATTCAATTATCAAAAGACCGAGTAGACTGGTCCTTGGGGTCCCAGTAACTGCTCTAATTTGTGTAGTTGAAGAAAGTTCTTTTGAAACATAGGTTATGATATGAGGCTTGCAGCAGTAATTGGTGATTAATTGTAAATGATCCCTGTTGCCTTATTCTAACTCTTAGCATTCTGACTGTGCTTCCTTCAGACAAGCAGCAAATACAATAAAGAAAATTAAAAAAGAGAACAAAAAGAAGTGATGCTTTCCATTTATCTCTCTCTATTGCTCTACATGCCTTCAGTTGATGTGTCTTCTGTGCCTTGCTTCTGGCAAAGGACTCAGAGGGGAGTAAGAGTGAGCCTGTGTCTCAAAGTGTTCTGGGAACCCACAGCTCCACGACGGCTGTGCAGCTCACCGTGACACTTTTAGCTGTTTTCCTCTTGGACTACTGAGCACATCCATAAAGTCTCACTGGGAAGTAAGATAAAGCTTTCATCTTTCAGCATGAAAGAGATTTACCACTTTTCTAATCCAATTAGCAGTAAGGACTGCTTCAGAAAGTTGATCTCTGCTAGCAATGAATTGATGAAGGAAGGAAAAGGTAGAGTGTCCTTCGCTACTTAAGTTCTTCTTTGAGCATGTGAATCACTTTTGACTGTATTTTCCCCTCACGAAGTGAAGGGTCAGAAAGGATGGACTGCTTTCTTTTTTATATTTTTGCATTTCCATGAACATAACATTGAAAGTAAAGATGAACTTGAAACAAATATTTATACCTAAACAGAAGTACAGCCCTTTTATAATCTGGGTATGACATGCAGTGGTAACTTCACTAGCAGCTCTGTACCTCCTTCATATTAGTCATGTTCAGCTTATTCTACAGATTAGTTGGCACTGTGATGCTTTTTTGGTTATTCCTCCCCTCTTTTTATTTTTTTCCTTCATGACAGGTACACCAGCAGATCTTTTTGTCTGAAGGATTTTCAAATGTACAGAGCTGCATGGTTAAAACTAGACCTTTGTCATTTGCTAACAACATATTCTGTTGGCATGTGGTGCTTCAGATAAGGTACAGGAAAGCTTATCATTTGCCTGTATCATCTGTGTGAATACCAAAATCTGCTTCAAATCCCTTTTCCCTTCCACTGTCTCCTCAATGCAGTACCACTGCCAGGAACCACTTCTCACCTGAACCTAAAAGACTTCCAATGGCAGAAGAGTTCTTGATGTCACAATTATGCTGCTACTAAGGTATAGCAAAGTTCAACGCCAATGTTGAACTTCAAACCTAAGACTGAAAGGAAGGATAGAGCCAAGACCACACCAATCACAGGCTCTGAAGAGAAGATGAATAAGAGTCCAAGATGAGCCTTCATCCTTACAGCAGTAGAGAGCTTATCACTGTTAGAGTGAGCTTTAAACATACAGGACTTGTAGCCATTGGCCCAGATAGACATGGATGCTGAATTCCCTTCTTGTCAATACTTATGAAACAAGAGTTGAGATGCTACATGAAAAGTACTGCCCTGTCCTGGAAGGATGCCTTGTTTCTGGCATTAAGGACAACTTGCCTATATTTTGAGGATGAACCCAGAATGGGTTTGTAGGCTTTGCTTCCTTTGCAATATCACAAAAATGGGTCTGAGAACTGCAAGTGGGCTGCTATCCTTCTGATGTGCCAGCCTGATCGTCAGGACCCAGCATGTGTGCAGCTTCTACCTAACTGCATTCTGTAGGTCTGCAAAGAGGAGATTGAATCATCTGCCTGCATTGCAAGACAGGCTGATGATGCAGAGTTTGTATTTCTGTAATCAAAAAATGGCAGCAAGAGAGAAAAAACTTAGGGTGAGAATTGTCATAACCATTTTAAGATAGCCTATGGGGGGAAAAAAAAAAAAAAAAGACCTCTTTGAATAGGAGTCACAGAGAAGTTTCCAAGTAGTTGAGGGGAAGATGTATTAGTTCTTTGTGGTTCTGACAACTCTATGAAATAGAGATTCTGGTTTTACCATTAACTAGAAGAATAAATTCTGTATATAACTTCGGAATCAGATTGATCACCATGAGTGTCTTCAGGCTCAGCACTGTTTTATGCTTCTTGAACTGAAAGCTGTAAGCTTCACAGTAATTCTTTCTTTAAACCCGATCTCCTCCACTGAAAGGGAAGGTGTGTCTTTTTTTCCTGAAGCAAGATGAGGCAAACGCTGCTTTCAAAACACGCTCATATTCAACAGTTGGGAAGTTGAGAAAGTGGTATGAAGGTATGAAAAAATGCATAGGTAAATAATGTGCTACAGGGACTGGAATAACTTCAGGTGTCGAGGAATGAGACGTTTCTTTTAGAAGAAGTACATGAGCCTTGTCTTTGTGTACAAGCACAGAGCTGATCCTTCGAAAAAATGATAATGACAGTGAAGACTGGTGTCAGGGGAGTCTGCAAAACAGGAGCTTCTGTAGACTGAAAGTTGTGTTCAGTGTAAGCAGTATTGAGAAGTTCTTGTTAATGTAAGTCTAGAGAGGGGAAAAAAAAAGCTCTTAAAACGTACTGAGGTTAACAATATAGAAAACATTACTTAGAGAACAGTTTGCAAATTCAGTTTTTGGAGATGGTCTTGATTAGCCTGTTAGGCTAAGTTAGAGTAGTTGTTAATGAATGCTAAATTGATGCTGTTAAACTGTCAGAAAAGGTTATGGTTAAACAGCAGTGTGGATATGTTAACAGCTTTCAGTAAAGACAACTTTCCACATAACAGACTATGACAAAGGAGTTGATGATTTGGAAAAATAAAAGAAAAAAGAAGTCTATTTTTCCTGTCAAAATGATGTTCTAGCCAGCCTAATGACAGCCTGCAAGATGGAATTTCATTTGTTACCTTCAGCACCAAAAGCAAGACTCTTTATACTCATACTAAAGCAGCATTGCTTCTTTTTTTTTATCACTTTGTTCTCTGCACAGAGCAGGTAGAAGGAGGGTCTCATCCACCTGCTGCATGTTCAAATGCCATTGCTTTTTTTTTGAGGATATGCTCAGGACTTCAGTGTCTCGCATTCATCTGTTTGGACACTGATGTAGCAATAGAATAATATTTATTTTAAGAATATTTGAACTAATGGAAATATTTAGGTCAGTCTTTGTTGGTTAAAACTATTTATTCACCTTTAAAACATATGTCTAAAATATGCAGATGTATGATAACAGTTGTTATACTGGTTGAAATCAATTGGAGAGAGAAGCTTATTGCACTTAGAAATTTGGAATAAGTGCAAAATACATAAATTACTGTGGGGTTTGGTTTTGTTTTGGTTTTGTTGGTTTGTTTAGGTTTTTTTTTTTTTTCCTCTCACTTTGTTCAGTAACTGGGTAAGCATTATTGTGGAAGAAGGTAAAGTAGGTCTGAAATATATAAATATATAGAAACTTTAAGATGGAGGTCTAAAGAAGACACAGTGACACTTCTAAAGGTAATTTCTTTTAAAACTTGCTCTTCTTGGAGCACTTGAGGTAATTCACATGTTGCTGTGTGACCCAAAGTGATCTAGCAGTTACCTGTCAGTGATCATGGGTTGGGCAGATGCCTTGAGCATGGTGCAATAGTGCAATAAAATGCATTCTTGAAGAACAACTACAAGGGAGGCTGTTTAAATTTGAAAATTGGTACACATTTAGCTAATTAATAAATCTCCAGCACGGGACTCATCACATTACAGCCTACAGAAATTTATTTATTCTGAACTACAGCAGCATGTCAGGCTATGTTTTTGAGAAATGCTAAGGTTCTGGTGCTTGCATCTGGATTGACAGGGCTGTTTAAACTAGAAATACTCAAATTTGTTAGATGGTCTGTGCCAAGTTTCAACACATCCTGTGCAAGGCCCCACCTTTTCCCTCACATGGAGATCAGTTTAAAAATTTTTGAGTTTCTGAATAATAACTAGACATAGCATTTTAAAAAGGAGGATTAAAAATGGGATTTTCCAGTGGTTATTTATTCGGTTGAAGAAGAAATAATGGACCAAAACTCCATGGGAATTTTTTGCGCCATTATTTATGGTTCTTGCATAAAGTTCATGTTTTACATAGAAATTGCTGGTTCTTCCTTCCCTCTGTGAGGGGTGGGGTTGATAATCAAGTGCACACCCTGCAGCATAGGGCTGGTGAACTTAAGTGACAGGAAGCAAGAGGTTGCCATAAGCAGAGATGAATGGGTTTTTTTAATCAACAGCTCAGTAGAAAAGCTGAAATCTAGATGCAGGAAAATAATCTTGGTGTAGCAGAGGGCAAGTATTGTTTCAGCATTTGAGTAACAGGGAAACTTCATCCATGTTAAAAATGTCATCCAAAGGTAGATGGAGTGGTTTGTCAGGAGCCCTCAGAACAACTTTCATCTGGATTTGTTGATGCTGCCACCAATATCAAACAGTGGCTGTGCTTCTACAGTGTGCTGCTGAACTGCTCTAACCACAACCAGAGCAGAAATAAATCTTGTTGCTCATTTTGGCTTCATTTTCTTAAGTTCTCCTGTAGTCCCTCTCCTGAATCTTTGTGTCATGTTGGATGGCTGCACTGTTCACCTGCTCAGGGCCCTAACAGGCAGAGCACCAACCCCAAGGGATGCTGCTGGATGAGCTGTGAATTTCATAGCTGGTCCAAGACCTCTGCCATGCACAAGGCACCTGGTGCTGCTCTGTGGGGCCCCTCTCTCTGCTAGCACCATCCCAAGACACACTTCTGGCAAAGAAACTTTGGCCAGAGCAGTATCTGCTGTATGATACTGATTAACAAATGAGGTAACCAAGGGTAGGGAATGAAAGGATATATCCAGCCTCAAGGAAAAGATGTAAAAAGCAAGCAGCCCTGTCTGTGACAAAACCATGTCGAGCACACCAAAACCATAAATGGTAGTAATTTTGTAAATAAAAATAGTTCTAATGTATCTATCTTGTAACTATGCATATTTTTTGTGAGAGCGATAATGGAAGCAAGATTGTGAAATATAAGAAATTCATCAAAATTAGCTTCGTGGATAAAAGAGAAAGCATCTCATGCAGGTCAATGATTCAAGTTTGAGAGTAGGAGAAGCTTGTGTCTTAATTTCTGTTTCAAGGAGGGGAAGAGTTACTATGGAAAAAATATATTTAGATGTCTTTGGTTGGAGATTTCATGTGGCTGGTTGTAAAATACCATCGGCTCTCTCAAGGCTTCTTGCAATGCTTTTTCATATAGCATAGACTTCTAAAGTGAAGGAATTCTTTTGGGTCATGTAAAAATAGGATTAAAGAGTAGAATTTCCATAGCAGCATTCTGAAGCTTGTCCTGCCTTTTTAGCTGGCCCTGTGCCTTGTGCTAGGAGCATTGCAGTATGTTCTTGAGGAAAATGTTGCGAGGAGGAGGAGGTTTGTTAAGAACTAGCAAAAGTTTCAGCAATCAGAGAGCTGTATGAAAAAGATGGGCATCACCTAAGCCAGAAAAGAACTAGGTTGCTGGTACCTAAAATTAGAAAAAGATTGTATCATATTTTAAAAAGTAAACTGTGGGAGAAAGCAATCCCTTTAGGATAATACATTGTTTGTAAATGAAATTATAGCATTGTATCTTAGAAAAATTAGGAAAAAAAAATCTGTAAAAAATACTTACTAAATAATAAAGAGCAATCTAAACAAACGTCAGTTAAGCAGAGCATATAAATTAGAAGCTGAAAATAACTTTGAGTAAATTCAATCATGAAGTCCCAGGGAGTAGTAATGCAAATGCTCCCTATAGTTAATGGAAGGGGACAGACATCTTCAGGATGGTGCAGTGTGTTTTCAGATGGCAGGAACCAAACTGAGATCTGAGAGAGAAAGAGATAACTCTGCAGAGGGAAGACTACAAAACAAACCCACAGTTATTCTGTATGACCTTAATTGCTGTGTACTTCTACATTTGTTCCATCTCCAGAAAACAGTATAGCAGAACTAAAAGGGCCATAGGAAAGGACATCAGACATATATATATGTATGTCTCTATATTTTATATTTATATATAAACCAGTTTGCAGTGATAAGGGCTCTTCAGCAAGGTTGCCAGAGTAAATGCAACTACTTTTGCAGTTCCTGAAGTGCAGCAGAATCACTAACTTCCTGGAGCTTAAGAAACTGGTAGTATTCAGTGGTTAGCAGGGGGGAAATGGATGTGGAAAATGAGGAGCTGTTTAATAAAAGTTGATTACTGACGAGCCATGACTGCATATATGGTGGGTGAAAGCAATCAGGAAGGAAGGACAGCCTGCAAATAAACTAAAAATGCGTGTGAAACAGCTGGAATTGTGTAACAATCAGTAAAATTGAGAGTATATGAAATGTAGGAGATTGATTAGAGAAGTAGTAGTTTTCATTCTTCCAAAGCCCATCACCTCACATTGTGGATAAAGTGGCTTCTCATCTGTGTCTGAAATAAATTATTTCACCATTTCTTTCTAGGAGAGTGTTCAGGACTGTGACGCAAGTTAGGTCCTTCAGCTTCATGTCTGATGCTTGAGCCCTGAAGAGGAATAGGATTTTTAGGCACTTTTTTTTTTTTTTTTTTTCCCCCCCTCTGTGTTCAGACATCTGTGCACTGCATAATGTTACGCCAAACCTCCTGGTACACTGATTTAGTGTATGGAGTCACCTAGATCAGGGCTTTCCACTGCAGGGTAAATTCCCACCACCAGAGCATGAGGATCCTTCTGAGGTCTATCTCTGAATTTCCCCAGGTCCTTATAGTATAGAGGACAACTTTGGTTTCTTATGTCCATGGGCCACAATTACTGAAATAATTGATGATTCAAATAAATGGGCAGAGTGAAAATAGGTTTTTATTATGTGTATGTAAATGTTTACAAACATAGCAGTTTGAGGATTAAGTTTTGAGTTCAAGAACCATTTTGTGTGGATTACCCAGTGGATGTGAGTTCTTTGTATTCAAAAATTCCTTCTTCTAGACTACTGATTTTTTTTTTTTATTTTTTTTTTTAATATATAAAACATAGTTTTAGAATTTAGAAGCTTTGATAT
>JANHGN010023655.1:0-14288 GCA_024605025.1 Megaceryle maxima | reverse complement strand
CTGAGCTCTGTTGTTCAGCCAGTTCTCAACCCATCTCACTGTCCGCTCTTCTAACCCACACTTCCTGAGCTTACCCATGAGGATGTTATGTGAGACAGTGTCAGAAGCCTTGCTGAAGTCAAGGTAGACAACATCCACTGCTCTCCCTGCATCTACCCATTCAGTCACATGACCATTGAAGGCTGTCAGATTAGTCAGACTTCCCTTTAGTAAATCCATGTTGGCTACTGTTGATAACCTTCTTTGCTTCCATGTGCTATGATCTCCAGAATCAGATGGTCCATTACCTTTCCAGGGATGGAGGAGAGGATGACTGGTCTGTAATTACCAGGGTCCTGTTGTCCCAATCTGGGAGCAGATTTTCTTAATTCAAGTGTACCTTTGGACTTTATGCAATATCTGAACAACATGGGCATCACAGAGGTTGGAGGCACCACGGAGCTTGGCAGGTAGCAATTGCTAAATGTAGAGGTAATAACTGGCCAGTGTGTAAGGACGTTTGTAGGAAAGTTACTGTTCACTTCTATGTCTTAAAGTGTTTGCTCAGTTAAATCCTTGCCATAGAATGTACTTCTAGAAAGGCAAAATAACTGATGATTGTATAAAATAACTGAATAAGAAATTGAAGTCGTTTCTGATGAGATAGTATATTGAAAAGTAATCTTTAAAATGGTCTAGAGATTACTGTAGTGAAGTGAATTAATATTTTCAAAAACTTAAGTACTCTAAAGAGAGAGCAAACTATGACTAAGAAGCCTCCAAGTTACCATTAAAGCTATTTGGACCTTGACATATAACTGGAATGCATAAAAATAGTCTAATTTATAAAAGTTTGTACTTTGAATGCTAAAATCTAGAGGGATTGAACTGCAGACCAAATGTTCATTAATCTTCCCATTGAAGCATTGCTGTGTGAAGTGTAGCCAGCTGGGTGATTATTAAATCTAAAGGAGGATTTAAGATTCAGAATGCATTTTTAAGCTTTTATGTGTGTTATAACTTTTCTACCAACACCATGAATTGATCACCCTTGTGAAAAATTAATCAAGAAAAATGTATTGTTGTTTTTTGACACACAAGTATTACACTTTATAATGGGAGAGAGAAGGGAATCTATTTGTGATAAAGGCTGACTTAAGAAAGTTGTATTGGGATAAAAATATTTATAAGACTACAGTTCATAGCTAAATCCTACATGCCAATGGCTTGGTGTCTAACAGCTCTGCATAACCTTTGTACCACTTTCCAGAAGAGAAATGCATTGTAATGAGTGATGAGATCTTATTGCTCAAAATGTCCAGACAAATAATGATGTACTTTATGCGTAACCAAGCCAAACATTTGCCCAAGCACTCCTGTTTTCATGATGCATTGTCCATGCCTGCATTTGCACTCATATTCCATTATTCATGTCTTCCTCTTAGAACAGAAATCCTTTGAAGTACAGATTGTCTTTCAGGATGAGGGTGGGAGGGCAAGGAGGCAATTTCTATAACAGCAAGTATGTTGTCATCACAAAGCAAGCGTTATATATGACATCAGCTTGCACTTAAATTTGACTCTGTTGTTCCATCCCTTTTCTCCCCAGATAAATTGAAGTCTTCTGTTTGGCCAGCTTAGAAACTTTTAGAAAGCATTTACAGCATTTAGCTTGAGATGCTTTGTAAAACAGTCTGGACAATGAATATTTGTGAGTTTCTCTATCCTTGTTGTGGAGAGAGCAGTTTCTCCAGGGAGTGCTTCAGAGCAGAGCCTGAGTTAAGTGTTCCGAGTTGTCCTCTGGATGAGAATGCCCTTCCCCAGCACCTGGAAAGGCACCTAAGATGGGTGAGTTGTATAGCTAAATGTGGGTTGTAGGACTGTTTGTCTTTATTCTCCACTGAATGGTTCCTTTCTCTTAGTGCATAAATACAGATGGAGATACAATACTAAGACTTTTCATTTTTCTCTTTGCTGAGACTTTAGACATTGTGAAGTTATGAACTAGATGGGGTTTTACTCTTTTAATCTTCTGGTTTGCATCTTTTTATTTACTTGTCTACAGTCATACAGCTCTTGATGTCCACAGCAGTTTTTACCTTCTTTTCTCCTGTTCAGCCTATCCCATAATTTTGGTAATGGTGGAATTATTTTTTGTACAATCATAACACATTCTCATGGCAGCTATTGGGTCATACAGGAGACAGCAGGTGCAGGCAGCCTTTTTTTCTGGTTTGGGATGGGAAGTACACACTCGTGCCTCTTTCTCGGAGGTCTTTTTCTTTGCCACTTCTTCACTCTACACCTGATTCTCAAAAATACTGTTAAAACAATGTTCCTTAGATGGAAAGGGGCTACATTTCCCATGCATGTATTGTGTCCTTAAATCCTGAGGATCATAGTAGGACAAAGATGCTATATCAAAAGATAAGACATGATCAGTAAGCCTTGTGAGGCTTAGAAAGGTCTTCTCTTGGTATTTTTTTTCCAGTGACTATCCAAGTTTTGTGGTATTCATGGTGTGTCCATTCTTTTCCAGTTTCCTTAGACTGCAGAATGAAAATGCTTTAACCTTTTTCTACACCCAACAGTGTCCCTTACACCCCACCAAAAAATAAACCACCTAAACTAAATAGGACAGGGGAAGAAGGTGGCAGGTTAATTACTTAAGTTGTCAGTTTGCTGACACTTTTTTCAGTTGCTAAAAGAGATAGAAAAAAAAAAAATTTGTGATGACATTTCAGGATGCTTCAGCCCAGTTTCTGATTGCTCATGTGCTTTTTGAGCATTCATCTGCAGTAGCAGAATATATAAACTGAAATGAAAAAGTGATTGTGGTAAATAAAAATATATCTTCTCAAATTAAAATATTTAGGGTGGTGGTACAAAATAGGGACCAAAAGGATCTCAGCAGAGTTGCTCTGATGATAGACTACCTGGTATTATGTCTCAAAATAGCAATTTAGTAGGATATTCATTCAGACTAAAAGTTATTGATCCATATTTAGGTGAAAATGGTTAATACATGAGTACATTAATAGTTATAGGAAAATGAAATAGCCAGTTCTTTTAATCTCTGACAAAATGAGCCCAGTACAATATCAATGATGTAAACTGTCACTTATAACTTCCCCTTTTAAAAGTGGTGTAAAAGTTAGAACCACAAGTGACTCCAGGAGGAAAATTTAGCGGCCTGTCTTCCCTTTTCCATATTGTACTTGCCCATTTACTGCACTTTTTCTCAAAGTCAATGCAAGAAACTGGATCTTACATTTAGAAAAATTATATCCTAAAATATACAGTATTGTAAGAGATAAAGTGCTGTGTTGTGTTGTATATTTGTACAGCACTAAACACCAAAAAGTCAGCATATGGTTTCTGATCAAGGCAAATGAAAATGTAGGCTATGAATTTTGAACAGCTATGGGTTTTTTCAAGGTTGCAGGTAGCAAAGGAGGTAGCTATGCATAAACTAATCATAAACTGTGATTGTGAAGTAAATAAGTATGCTAAGTAAATGTGTTTTCTAATCCTTTTGGCCTGTCTGTGTTTGCTGTTCATTATTTTTGTGTATATGTTTCCTTTTTGAAGTCTGTTTCCTTCAGTCTTCGGTTTTCTCTTTCTTCTTTCTGCTTTATTACTTTTAGCTGCTTTTTTTGTCCTTCACGTTATTCCTCATGGCCAGGGTCACCTTCCTTCTGGAATTTGTTTGCTGGAAAATGAATGGGACCAACAGTGCAGTGAGAGTAAGCTTTTTATCAGTGGCATCTCCAAGGCATACTGTTACACATTCAAGTCAACAGCCTTTTTCTGGCTTATGGTACCTAAAATAGACCCTTTGAAATTCTCATCACCTGGAGCTTTCCATTGGTCCCCAAAGGGAGGAGGTCTAGTCAGGCAAGATCAGCATACTGAGAAGCAAGTTTTCATCTCTTTTGTAAAGAAGGAAGAAACTCTGGAAGTAATGGGTTGATGAGCTCCTAATGCTTGCCAAATTTCATGTTACTAATCAAGAAAATTCACTTTGGCAAAAAGAGGCTCTGCAAATGGCTTCTTTGCCGAGTAGGTGTTGATGGTTATACCTAAGGACAGTGAGCATGTCGCAGCCTTACATGGTAGAGGAAGAAGTTCTTTACAAGGTTAAGGAAAACCTCTGCTTTGTATCTCCATGCAGCAATAGTTTCATGTCTGCCTTAGCTGACAAGTAAATAAATTAGGAAAATAGCATAAGAATAGGTTGTTAGTAACTATTCTGTCTTGGTGACAAGACAACTCGTGCATTTAACTTGTGAACAAACAAATGCATGCTTCAAAGCATAAAACTGTTCACCCTCCCTTTGGGGTTGTGTGTTGTTCAGTATAAAATACTTTCACTTGTCCTTATGGTCTGTATGAGTCAATACATTAAAAAGGTAGATGTTGAAAATGTCTAGCATGGAGAGTTTAGGTTGCTCATGACTGTAATTAACATCTTCCCTGGGCAAGCTGACAGCTGTAGTACCATTTCTGGTTTGGAACCACTGAACTTCATGATTTATTCTAGAACTGCTTTGTGCAGTCTGTTCTTTCTCCTGTATCTGAACGTCTCAAGGCAGAGGTAATACAGCTTTTTTAGAACTGCTGGGTAGAAAAGCCTGGACCTGTACAGAATTGGCTTAGTTTCCAGGGACGTTACAAAATTTATTTCCAGCTAAATAGGAATGATGAGTGGATCACATAGGTGTGATTTCAGACCACGTGGCATTCTCTGCAGCAGACTTAAAATATCCTGGCTATGAGGAAAGCGGTATGCAGAGGGAACAAGTGCTTTCTCCCTAGCAGCATGTCAGATGTCCCTCTCCCGTTATTGAACACAGAATTACTGAGACTTATTTTAACAGCAGGCTGTTTCTTATGTTTCAACAAGCCATGCATTACAACATTTTGAAATACACAGGTCTATTTCTGCCATCCTTTTACCTGTTTATCAGCTATTTTCTTCCTTCTGTAGACAAATGGAACACAAGAAGTAATGTTTACAATTGCTTGCTTGTAATTGCCCTCATGCTAGGTGTAGCATGAAGGCACTCAAGCATCATCTTTGGGGAAGAAGATTTGCCTATTTCTGGCTGCCAGTTTGTGGCTGTGGATCAGCCCACACAGATCTCAAATGACATGAACATTCATTGCCTGTGTGAGCAAAATCCCTCCAGAGGGAAGTTAGACCACTTTGGAGTTGTCTTACTCAGGTGATACTTGGAGAATTACTCCCCCAGAGTGTTGGGACCACTCAAGGGCCAATACCACTGTGGAAAAAGTCTCTCAATAGCCAGTGAGCTTGGTAGAAGGGGAGACTGTACACTTGAAGAGAAGACAGCAGTGGTTGTAAGTAGAGCTATTACTAAAATAATCCACAACTATGCTCATATGGGCAACTCTATAACTTGCTATGTCTCACCAGGGTGCAAAAACTGTTGTTGCTGTTGTCAGCCTTGAAAGGAGGATAAAAACGCTTGTTCCAAAAGGGCATCTGGATAACTTTAATAAATGACTCCAGGAGAAAACACTGCTTCTGGGTGAAATAGTTTTGTGGATTTTTTATGGTGACTGTCACTGGAGCTCTGTTTGTTCTTGTGCCCTAGGCACGAACATTGCAATACAGGAGTCTGTAAAATGTGTAGCCATCAGGAACAGAAACTTGGGCAATTGCTTGTGCCAGTTTGAAAAAGGAGGCAAAGAAACAAATCCCAGTACACAGTGTTGTATAGTATGCTTACAAGCATATAAGCTTAGAGAAGTAACACACATTTTAATTTGCAAGAGTTTGAGGGTTGGCTTTTTTTTCTATGTATAGCTGGTTGCTAAGGTAGAGGAAATTTCCAATGAGCAGCTATGATATTGCCCAAAAGAGCTGAAGAGAACAAAATAAACCTTTTAAAAATTTCAACTTGTGATAGTTTCTGCACCATTACTTTTGATAAGAAGATATCATAGCTTAATATACTCTAGAAGGGTAGTAGACATGATATTAAAAATAACAAAATATATTAAGATTATGCATCTTCAGATGATAATGGTTTAGAATTTTAAATTTTATATTCTTTTCTCACATTAATGTTTTAAGGAGGTTTTAAAAACAAACAAAACCCCCTTGCTGTTAACCAAAATTTAAGATTTTTTGTTATTATTTCAGCATTTTTTTGCCCCTGAATTAGAGAAAACTGTACAGTGTAGCAGACTTTTAGGAGAAGAAATCTATGATTGATAAAATCATGATAGAAATACTTAAATAGAGAAATAGGGCTTTGTGTGATCTCCTAAAATGTATCTTTTGTTTTACCTGAAGGTAAGGACTCAGTTCTTAAGACTTACACAGATAAAGAAAATGGACTTTTAACTCTGTTAATTAAGGAAAAAAAAAGGATATTTCTGGAGGGTGAAAGGGAATGTAGAACACTTTCAAGCCAGTCTTTTTTTTTTTTTCTCTAAAAACATAAATATTATTTCTGAGTTCCAAAATGCTGAGCAAATCTCAGTAGCTCAATTTCCACTCACGTTAAGCAGCCAATAGTTATTAAATGCAGTTATTAAAATGCATTGGTAACTATTTGTGTCTTCATAGAATATAAAGGCTCTTTCAATGCTTAATGCAGTAATTTTATTCAACTAGCATAAAAATAATGAATATGTACTATTAGATATATGAAGCTACAAATGTACATTTAGCTACATAAGCTATTTATATGTGACCCCAAATAATCTTTTTCTTGTAGTCTGATTAGTTGATCACACTAAACCTAATCTAAACATCAACTTCATCCTTTTTGGAGTGTATTTTATTTTATTTCTTTCCAGACTCTTGTAAGTGAAGTGAGAACATCATATCTGAAACAATCGTTGTTTTTTTTCTCCAGCTCCAGGCTATACCAGCAAACAGTGTTGGCTACAATATATGTTAACTCCTACTGGGCATAAGGCTGTGTTCCTAAAATATGCAGTTGTGGAAGCTGTTCTCAAAACTGTCAGAAGATTTTTGCACCTTCATCAAGCTATCCCTAATTCTCAATGCAATGCATTGTGCAGTTTCAGAATACAGTAGAACATTGCTCCCAGTAATGACTGAAAAGGGGAATATTTTTACTCCTGTGGAACCGGAAGGACTTTAAAAAGTGGGTGAAAACTGTTGGCTGCAATGAGAGTTTTTAATGTGCTTTAGTATGAGGCTTTGAGGAGCTGCTGCAGTAGCAGCAAAGGTACTATTTAATATCACACAGTAATTGTCCTATGCTTTGTTTTGTATCAAGTAATGCTTCTGGCACAGCGTGATGATGCATGTCACATTACATTATTAAGTAAGAAAATTACTTCAATTCCTTTTAGTTCCTAGAAAAAAATTATTGGTTTTTGCAGAAATTTTAGAGCTCAATTTAACTGTGAAAATTGCTGGCTATTTAAAAAAAAAAATATTCTGTGTGTCAAACTCAAGAGTTCTGGTAACTGTAAAAATCACACCATGAGCTTAAGTGGAGAACACATTGGCAAAGTACATAAGAAACCTGAAAAGCCTTCACGTACTTAACATTGGGAACCGGAGCTCCTTGGACTTCCATCAAAGTTCCTTTTGCCCTTTTTCTGTCTTTATCAAAGAGGTACATTTATTTATACTTTTTAATTTTAATTGACAGTTTCTAACAAGATGTTGTTGCCATTAATCTTAATATAGTCCTAGCTTTGTTTCAAGCAAGCTTAAAGTAAAAAAAAAAAAAAAAAACCAAAACTCTTTTAATACATGATTCCTTCAGGATAACATGCTGCTCTCTCTACTTGTTTATCTGTGTCTGGTTGATAGAATCATAGAATTTTGTCAGGGTTGGAAGAGACCTTAAAGATCATCTAGTTCCAAGCCCCCAGCCAATGGCAGGGACACCTCCCACTAGATCGGGTTTCTTAGAGCCCCATCCAGCCTGGTCTTAAAAACCTCTAAGGATGGGGCTTCCACCACCTCTCTGGGCAACATGTTCCAGTGTCTTACCACCCTCATGATGAAAAAAAACTCCAAAGAGAAACATCTTGTAAGCCTTATCTGCCAATATTTTTTTTTTATATGAACCTTTTTTTCTATATGAAAAAGTTCATTTTTAACATTAGTGTGTTTTAAGGATCAGTTGCAGTACATTGGCATGAACAACAACACTGGAGATCTAGATAACTAACTAGCTGGCTCATCAGTCTTTGTGAGCTCATGTAGGAGAGACAGATGTTTGGCCTTCATATGGCAATACACTTAGAATTTATGTGTGGAATATGGTTTGAAAGCTCTGGAAACACTTGGGGGGTGGTAAGTGGGATGTTGTCAGAAGCTGAACTTTCCTTACATGCCTTACGGTAAAATTTGCTCTTTTTCTCCTCAAAGAGAGATTAAACTAAACTTTAAAGGTTTAGGTGGGGACATTGACATTCAAGGAATATAGGATTAAAGTATTGTGTAATAAGTAACAATGACAAGCAGATGAAATTGTTATCTTGGGCCTATCCCCACTTTCACCAAAATTTTTGGCTCTTACTACTCTGCACTGGGCAGAGGAGACTGATGTGTCAGCACCTCAAAGCACAGGAAGGGGAAGTGTATTCCGACTGCCCAAGGAGGATCCCAGCTGCTAAAAAGCAATATTGCCATCACTGGTGGCAGTCATATGGTGAGGCAACAGAATTCAAAGCAGGCTGAGCCTCTGTGGCAATCTCCAGCTCCAACTAGGAAAATGCAGTAAAAGTGTGTTTCTTCATGAATGGTGTGTGACCAGAGCTTGGAGAAGAGAGTCCAAATCCTCCCAGTGGTTCTGCTTTGCAGTCCTGATGGTGCAGTCTGCTTTGTTCATAAACCCATGCATTGGGAGATGCTTGTCTAAGCAATCCCCATTCTAAGAGGACCATGTGGGAATTGGTACCTGGTGGAGTCTTTGGAGGAACTTCACAAGTAAAGAATGTGTCTGGATTGGTGGTGCTATCCAAATTATCACACTGCAGTGCCTGCAGCTCCTTAGTAAGCTTCAGGGAGGCCAACAGAAACAGAGACATGGACAGTCCTAATTAGGAGGCGATAGTTTACTTTCACAAGCAAAATAAAATGTGCAGCATCAATTGCTTCACTTAAAAATGTCCAAGTGTGTGTAATGAAGCATTTCCTATGGTCTACAGCAGTGCAGAGAATGCTGTTATGGCTGTGATTGGTAGTGTGGAAGATGAGGTTGTTTTAAGCTTAATTCAGAATGACATATAAGTAATCACAGCAATAGAAATAGGAAGCTACCACATCTTCTGGGTGTGCCATTATTTAGAGGCTCTTTCTGTGTAGAAGGACTGTGATGTTTTATTCCACCTGTTACTGTGCTGGAACTTTCAGAATACCAAGAGCTTCCATCCAGAAATTCAAGAATTGAACACGTGGAAAAAAGCTATTAGGCAGCTTGAACTACATGTTGTAAAGAAAGGAGATTAAAAAAAATGGTTCAGATGATGTCTAGTGTGTCTAGAAGTTTGCTGTCCCAGAGATGTAATATGTGTTTTTAGCTGTAGCCATCTTTTCCATGTGAGGTGCATTGAGCCCTGGCTGCTAAGACATAGGACATGCCTATAGTGTAAATGTCCTCTTCTCAAAGCAAAAAGAGGAATGGCATTGACTGTCAAAAGAGAATAATTAACTAACTAACTAAATAATATTCTTGCTGCCCTTGTGGCAAATGAAGTTCCCAGTGCTGCTTTGCTTAATGAATAGGAGAATGTTGGTGCAGTTACACAACTAGAAAGTGTAAAGGGGCCAGATGAGTAAGGAGTTTACGTTTTAGAGACTGAGAAATCATTCTTGTGGTCCTTCTGCTCTACTCAGTACCCTTTCGAATTTAAGAGAGTCAAGTTTTGCTTAAATAAAATCTTCTGTTTTCACACAAAACTTGGACTGAAAACATAAGAAGCAATAAGTCATAGTCGAATTCAGTTTGTCTCCAGAATCGATACTGGATAAATGTGACTGACTGCAATGCTTTTCTGTGTGTGTGTGTGTGTGTGTGTGTGCACGTTACATAGATTCATATGCAGTTTTCTGTATATACACAAGATATTCCATAAAAATAACATTTCAGTTTTCACACACTTAGTTTCACACACGGTTTCTTAAGAAGGCAAGTTTATGTTGAAAAAAGTGTTCCATTGTAAGTTATTACCTATAAAAAAGGGGGTTTATTTTGGATTGCTGGATATATACCACAGATCTGAGTGATGCTTTGGAAGAGATTTGTAGACACAACATTTATTGCAATTAAAAAAATTGGGGTGTTACTTTCCATGTTTCCCTTTGAAAGAGAATGTTAGTATGACAGTGAGATTTTGATTAAAACTCCTGTGTATCTCCCCGCTCTGCCCGTACATTTAAAAATGTACTTTTTAAAGCACACTTCTTTTTTTGCTTGTTTCTTCAACCCTTTGTTTAAAAACTGGGGGAGCTTAAATCTTTTTGGTTTTCTTTTTCAAACCCTTTTGCAAAGTTTTTCTGCCAGAGAACAGAAGATCTCGTGAAATAGTTTGATCAGTGCAAGCTTAATGTGTTGCCAGTTGGTGCTGTGCTTGGAGCTGAGTCAGGCTCTGCTAGAAGTGATCTATAAGCAAGTAGCTGAAAGGTCTTGTTTTACTGGTCTGTGTAGCAGAATTACAAAAAGTTATGTTTTGTTAATAACACCACTTATACAAACTGGTAGAAACATTATAGATACTTATAACTATTGTGGTGGGTTTTTTAATTCCGAACTGGCTGAAAAGATGACCTTCATAGAGAACTCCATCAGTATGTGTCTTTCAAATGAAAGAAAACACATACAAAATTTGTAATTTGTGGCCTAACTAACTTCATATTTAATCCATTTACAAAGGAAAGGCACCGGTTATCTACAGCTGAGTTTGTGGAAACTCTTTTGCTTATTGCTTATGGTTTCTTTCTGAGCTTAACAGTAGAGAATAAGATAATCATGTTTCTGTTGCCTGCATATATAAATAGTTGAATTTGGTAAGGATGTTGGATAAATAGAAATGTTATTCAAGGGGCATGTGAGAAGACGTAAATTGTAGACTTATTTTATTTCATTTTAATTCCTTACCTGATCATTTTGAATTATTATAAGAACTCTATTCATCAAAAACTCTAGGTATGACTCAGTCCAAGTATATTTAGAAGGACACTGTTTTTTCCTGATTGTATTTAATGTGTTAATGAAGCATTTCTTTCAGGTGTTTCATAGTTCGTCAGCAGTAGGTAACATAAAGAGTCTTTATTGTCTTAGAGTCAAGGAACCAATAATGGCAGGCAAATTTAAATGCTGACTGACAAAAAGCAACGCTCCAGGATTTCTTCAAGGAAGTGCAGAAAACATTGGTAGAAGCAGGAATTTTTTTTTCATCAAAAAAATGTTGATTCTTGTCAAATTATTTCTAAATAATAGGAGGACTTCCAAATAATCATGGCTGGTCTGCTGATTCTAGTTCCCTGTAAAAATAGGTTTCTTTGTGCCCACAATAACTTTTTCTGGTATTTTTAATTTTACATTCAAACCTCTAATATTTTTTCCCCTCCACTTCCCCTCTAATGTTGAGAGACTTGAGATAACTTTTTTTAACACTGGAATTTTTTGAATTATTATTTAATTAGAACTAATTGTACTGATCAGACAATCCAAATGCAGGAGTAAAGGGAAGAAGAGCTGACAGTATAGTGAATGTACTTAATATTTTGCTTTAAAGATAGATGTCAACACAGATATTTTCCCTGATGGGAATGTTTGGGCCACACAAATAGTTAGAGTTGAAGAAAATGTTGTGGACTACAGTAAGACTACTACAAAAGCTTTTCTATTTCACTGTAAAACTGAATGCTGCCACAAAAGTACCATGAGTGCTGTAAAGCATATATCATTAGACTCTGGAGCCACATATATGTAGCCAGTTGTCATTCTGGAACAATAGTGGAAACAATAACTGGTATGAAACAGGTGACATACCATTCTCCGTATAGTAGCTATTTTAATAAACTGCTATTTATATTTTTTTTTTCAGACAGCAGCCATAAAACAGTTCAGAAAAGCTTTGAAACTGAAGAGACATATCTCAAGAAGTATAACTGAAGTTAAAGGAATTTGCATGTAACATGAAGTGTACCATATGTCTTTCATGAAAAGGAATAATGAGACATTTAATAGCTTTCTAATGCATTTTCTTGTGTCAAATTTGAGACACAATATGGTACACTCCTAACCGAATTCCTATTCTCTTTTGGCTTTCTGTTGCGAACAAAGTCATGAAAATGGAGTTTTTTTGTTCAAATGCTATTATTACTTTTTAATTATCTGAAATACAAATAGTTCATTTTAAAGACGATGTTAGATTTTTTATTCCCCTTGGGGAAAACATTTGGTAAATTGCTGCTCAAAAAGGAGTGGTGCAATAAGATCTTTAGGTCCAGTGTATTCCTTTTCAGAAGAAACCATACTTTTGTAGTCTGTTCTTCACACCCTGGGGCTTTATTTTTAATAATTTCCTTTAATATCCACCATATCTTTTGTGAAAGAATTATCCTGGAATAATTTTTTAAAATGTAATAAAAATACAGTTTGACCCAAAACACTAGAGAAGGAAACATTTTAAGGTCAGGGATATATGCAAATTGCATTTGTCTTTGCACCTATCTGTTGTGTTGCCCAACATAAACATGCCATCCTTTAGTCAGTGGTGAGGGCACAAAGATTACAATAGTGCTCCTCTTCCATGGCTAAGTATTGAAAAACAATGGAACAGATTTTCTCTGCAGTATCCTAGAAAATCAACTCCAAAATCAGAAATAAATTTTAAATTACTCTCATTCATAACTCAAGGGAAGTGCTAGCAGCTTTTTGACCCCTGTGTTCTGGATTAATGGTTTTGAATACTGTGAGTAAAAGAAGGTAATGAAAGGTGAATAGTATTCTGATGATTTTACTGTGTGTATTTTGCAGATTTATTTTATTTTACTAGACTGATCTAGTTATATAAGCAATACATAGGGTCAATATGATCTCAGATATACATGTGATTTGGTGGGGGGAGAGTTATAAATATTCTTAATTTCACTTTTTCTTCTGCATTTGCTTTCTCTCATTTGATATGAAAATTAATGTGATAGAAGATTTAAAGTTGTTTATAAACAGCAAAAAGTAGCTGAAGTTATTTTGAAGTCATCTTTTTTTTACTTTTTCTTTTTTTTTTCTATTTGCTTTCCAGTGAAGCTGTTGGGGGAATTAATTAATTCTAATTACAGGCTGTTAAAGCAAGGAAAGGCTTAATATCCTTTTACCTGTTTGTGTTGATAAGTTTTATTGCTGAGTGGAATTTCTCATTATTATTTGTTTTTAAATGAGTTTCAATATTTGCGTAGCATTTTGAGGAAATGAATATCAGCATTAATTGACAGTAACCATGTCCCATTAATTTTACCTCAGATGCTTAACGTTTCCAAAAAAAGGAAATCCATAATGGTACAGTTAGAACATAAGAAGTGATTAGCAGATATTGGTGATGGTTTTTTTGAATAATCTCTCTGGGCAAGTACTTTTTACTCTTAATCTGCAGCTTTCTGCACAATACCAGTCAGGATATCTGTTGAAAGATGTATATTGTAGTAATTGCATTTTAAAATATACTGCAGGGAAATATGCACCAGCAAGCATTGGAACTTTTAGAATGTGTGTTTCTGGATCTGTTTCCACCTGTGTGGTCCTTTCTGCTTTTAGCTCCTCTCCTGCTCCCGTATTTTGTATTTTCCAAATGAAACACAGCAGTATTTTAGGTTATTTATTAGCTGCACACAACAGCAAACCTAATGAAGTTCAACAAGGATAAGTGTAGAGTCCTACACCTGGGGAGGAACACCACCACATACTGGTACAGGTTAGGGGCAGACCTGCTGGAAAGCAGCCCCATGGAGAGGGACCGTGGCATCCTGGTGGACAATAAGTTATCCATGGGACAGCAGTGTGCCCTTGTGGCCAGGAGGGACAAAGGTATCTTGAGGTGCATAAAGAAGAGTGTGGCCAGCAGGTTGAGGGAGGTTCTCCTCGCCCTCTGCTCTCCACTAGTGAGACCACCTCTGGAGTATTGTGTTCAGTTCTGGTCTCCCCAGTTCAAGAAGGACAGGGAAATACTAGAGAGAGTCCAATGGAGAGCTACAAAGATGTTGAAAGGACTGGAACATCTCTCTGATGCGGAAAGGCTGAGAGACCTGGGGCTGTTTAGCCTGGAGGAGAGAAGCCTGAGAA